>ML685786.1:20008034-20028023 GCA_007922175.1 Pelusios castaneus
TGGGGTGGCAGTGAGCTGAAGCGGAGCCCATATGTTAATTTCACTGCTCAGCTGGAGCAGTGAAATTGACATAGTTGACAGCTCCCATGTCCCAGAGTGGCCTTGATTGGCACTCTGGGACATTTCCGGAGGCCAATCATTACGCGTTAAGCGTACACACGAGCTCAAACGCGCAACAGATGATCCGCAACAGCTGTTACCACTCTCGTCGGAGTGGTTGTTGGATTGCGCAACAACAAGGCAGTTAAAGCGCAACAGCTCTGTTGCACGTGTGTACCCTGTTGTTGCTATCCCGCAGTAACGAGCTTTACTGCGAGATAAACTGATCGTGTGTACAAGGCCTTAATCTCGTAAGACCAGTATGTGGGGAATAGCAGACTTTGAGAGAGCTTGTGATATTGATAGAATGCTGTCTGTGAATTCTCAGATCTGGAGAACCAGAAAAGTAGAGCATGACAATATTAGGGAAGATGGGGGTGGAGCAGATGGAGGAGCAGAGTGAACAATGGAGATCCATTTGATTAGTGTAGTATTGAATACTTGTTGGTGGAGAGAAGGAGTGGAAATTAAGACTTAAGGAATATACAGTGCAACTAAAACTGGAGGAGTCAAGACAGTGTGAAGATTCTATGTACTTATGGTGTTTTGACCCATATGGAGTATGAGTGGGGGGAGGGGGAAGGACTTGGAGAGGAAAGAAATCCAGGGAGGAATATCTTTGATCAGTTACCTCACCCTGCAGGTGAATCTCGGGGAGAGGTATAATAGAGGGAATGAAGTCAGGAGGCAGAAGGGGATTCTTTCAAAGAGGGTTGGCTACTAGATTGGGGGCAGGGAGGGATACCTCCAAAACTTGACAGACATGAAAGAGAGAGAGAGTGGCAGAGGGGAGGAAGAGAAGACAATGATGGAAAGGGCTTCTGACATGTGGTGTCAACTCTTTTCCCATTGAGCAATAGATCAAGGCTATGTTTTGCTTAGCTTGCCCTTGGGTTGTGTTTCTGGGTAACATGGCTCAGTGGTACTAAGCAGCTGGAAGTTTCTTCTCTCATCCTGTTGGTAATGTAAATGTCTCTCTCAATTTTTGGGTGTCTCTCTTCAAAGGCTGTTAGGTTTTTTTCTTTTACATTCATATATTTTTACAGTAAATGAGGCTGAATACCAAGGCAAAAAAGAAAAGTACAGTGAAGAAAGACTGAAGTCTAACACAACTGATTAGGAGAGAAGACTGTAGAGACTACAGCTATAGGTTTGCCTTGTGTATGCATTACAAGTCACTGTTGCAGTGATATTTTATTTTATTTATTTATGTATGGATGTATTGGGTAGGCCCATCAGAAATGATGGAGTGTGGAGTTTATCCTCTCACTCAAGATATGGAAAAATCCACCACAGCTACTCCCCAGGCTATAATACTTCTGTAGATACAGGACTACAGTTACCAAGGCTTTCGGCCGTGGGCCTTTCAGAAATGCTATTCTGCTTTTCAAAAATATATATAAATACAATCAAGGATCTTATTAACAGAGGAAACTCGTGCATACTTTGAACACTAAGTAGCAATTTAGCAGTGATTTTTTTTTTTTTTGGCAGTCCCAGAAAAAGAATCTGCTGCATACATAAAACAGAACTACCAATCTAAAGGCATTGAAAGATGAATTTCCCTAGAGTGTGTTTAATTCAGGAGGAGAGTAGTTTTCATTCAAGTATTTCAGGTGTAGCCTGCATATAGCTAACCAAATTAAGACTGCAACGGAAGAATACACATCATCTTGGCAATGGGAAAGTGCTATTCTTTTATTGTTTCATCCTCATCCATTATAAATGGAATGAAAATAAAAGAAAACAGAAGTTTCTGTTGTCACCCAATAGCAGGTGTCCCTGCTTAGTTATTTATAGAGTGGGAAAATTCATATAATGGAAATGGCTTGTAAATGACCAGTTACCCATCTGTCCTATCTGTTGGATATCTGATTATGCAGAAACTGACCATGTCAGATGCCAGGAATTGGGGTTCTGAATGAGCCAGTCCATGGATGGTTTTTTTGTTTCTGCAGCTCCATTTACCCCAGAAATTGGTTATACCTCGATGATTATGGCTCTGAAAGCAAAAGAGCAAACAATAAAAACTGCTGTTTTGTCATATGAGCTACTCTGATCCTGTTCCAGTAAGAAGTCTGGCCAGCATTACTCCTACTGGTCTGAAATACGACAGCCTAGGACAGGTCACTGCAGTGAAGTGATTGGAAGACTCTGCTGGTAAATTTGGCCTTTAGTAAAGGAACAACACTGCCCTGTTGGTCACTGATGTCAGTAGTGTTAGGGCTGTAACCACCCGCCAGCCAAGACTCTCCCAATCACATTAATCTGAATGTGTGTCTCAGAATAGTTGCTGTCACTGAGAAGAAGTTAGCGTCTCTGAATTCCAGCTTGACAATCGTCAGTTCCTTAAGATCTAGGTCAGAAGCTGATTCAACCATAATAATTTATAATGAAACTAGGGCAAAACAAAGTCTGTTTTCAAGTATCAGGGGAAAAAAAACCCCTATAAACAAAATAACCAGCACACCTTGAGTCAAGAGAACAAATTGTTACTCTCTACAGAGGGGAGCTGCTCTGACCCCTCAAACAATTTTCTTTAGGTACCATTGTTGTTCTTTATTGTTTAGTCTTTCGCTTTAAACTCATGTAGAACAGTGACATCTAGAAATGTTACTGCAGCATGTGAAGAGCAGAAATGAATTTAATAAAGAGAAGCTGTCTGACTTCCTTTAATGCACAGTGAAGTATGGCATAAATAGTGAATGTCTTCTCATTAGATTCAGATTTCCACAATTTCTGCATTTAAAAGTAGTTTAAAAGACTTGTTCATGCATAGTTTCTTCAATAACATTTACACAATGCTGACTTCTATTCCTCTTCACCATGTGCTTTATTGGGATTGTCAAAACTTGTCGTTCTCAGATTACAAAGTCATTATTCAAGATACCAGTTATCTTTTTTTTAAAGGTATGATCAAATACCTCTTACATGGGTTTTCATACCACTGTGGTACTTGTTGGCAGTGGCTGATTTCTAATTGTGTCTATGCCTCTGCTGTTATGAGCTCTGAACACTTTCTTGCTTATCCTTCTTAACTTCTGTAAGGCGTCAAAAACATTTCTCCCCTAAAAGATATTCAAAAAAGACAACACGATCGTCCCGTGATTGTAATAACATTCCTTCCCTCCCCTTGGTTTGTGTGGCTTGGACCTCCTCAAACCTAGTTGAACCAATTTTAAATGAGGGTTTTTCTTAGTATTTCTAATTTTGAAATATATAATGTGATGCAATGCAGCACATCAAGTGCATAGAGATGAGGTAGGCAGAATGGGGCATTAGAAATAAATTTCCATTAGAGAAACTAAGCCAGAAATACTAGCATTTTATTTGTACACCCCTCAACGGTGTGCTAGGTTTCTCCCAGAGCATGTAAAAAAACAGGTTTCATCTCCCAAGAAGCTCAGGGGTTGTCTACACTAGGAGTGGGTTTGTAATTTGATTTTTAGGCTGTTGAATTACAGAATCCATAGGAAACTGATCACAGTCTGCAGATGGCTCTGAGCTTTGTGTTCCCACTGGTCATTCTTAGCTCTTCCTGAAATGCATTGCACTGTGGGTAGCTATCCCATAGTGCAACTAGGCGCAGGGACTTGTGGAGAGGCAGTCATCCTTCCAAAATGAAATGTGCTTGCTCCCTCTTCCCTTCTCTCCCCCTCGACCCCCTCCCCCACCAAAAAAAAAAAAGAAAGTGAAAAGCTTTCCTTGCTCTCTGCTGCAGGCACAGAGGTACAGTGCTGCGGGCAGAGAGAGAGGGATGAATTAAAAACTTCCTGGGGTTGCAGGCAGGGTAGTTCAGCTAAAATCCACACATCCTCCTCACTGCATTTCACCCTGCCTTTGTGCCAAACAATGTCAAATGATGCTGTATTAAAGCATTCAAACATAACAGGCAGGTTAGAGAGATGGAACGTAGCTATAGCTTTAAGAGGAAAGGAATATATGTTTCAACTTCTGAACTTATTAAACGTTTAAGAGCAAGTTATTCATTCTAGTGCAGTGGTTTTCAAACTTTTTTTCCCTCAGGACCCAGTAGAAAAAAATCATGTATGCCCGCGACCCACCAATTACATCTTTGAGTGATGAATTCCAGTTTTTTTGGTGGGGGCAGCAGGGGGTGCTGCGACCCAGTGCCTGAGGGTCTGTGACCAGTACTGGGTCTCGATCCTAAGTTTGAAAACCACTGGATGAGTGTGTGCCAAAATCCTCCATGGATTGAGGGGAAGAATAGCATTAGAAAAGAACAATCCCAGTTCAGCAGTTGATAGGAGGGAACATGAAATCATCAGGCACTTCAGTGATAGAAGAGAGGAGGTGTGTACACAGAGGATTCTGATGGTCTACATCAACACTTTCTCTGGGTAATAGGCAGGGCTGGCCCAAGGGTTTTTGGCACCCTAGGCAAACTATGATTTTGGTGCCCCCTCCCCCACATGTTATAAGAGATAATGTGTAAAAAATTCTCTTCCATCTAATTTGGTGCCCCTTAAAGGCTGGCGCCCCAGGCGACCGCCTAGATCACCTATATGGTTGGGCTGGCCCTGGTAATAGGGAAGCCATATAATGCATTTTGCTTGTGGATATTTCAGACACTCGCATGCTATGACTAGCCGCTTCCGGCAGTCTGTAAATGCTGTTCCCTGCCCCAAACATTGAGTCTGAGTATAGCCCTGCAGAAGGAGAGGAATCCTATAGTAGCTATGCCCTGGCTAATTTATCTTTCCTTCTTGTCTTTTGTTTTTTGTCTGCCTGCAAAGAGTTAAATTGCTATTCTTAGCACTGTTGGTCTGCGTGCTTATTTTGTCCCTACCTCTGATGTGCAATGCAGAGCTTGAACTGCAATGCAATGTCAGTTTATATCAGATTATGCCAGTAATTATTCCTACATCAATTCTTTCCTTTGGTGGATGCATTCTACCTAATCAGAGATGCACTAACTTTGTATGCCACAACACCTTAATTTGACATGGCCAGTATTTGAATAGCTTCTCAAGCAGTTTCCATGTAAGCAATTTAAATATTGCTCTTTACTGTGTGTGCTCAACCCAATTTTGAATGTACTTTCCATGCAGGGACATGCCAAAATAATTAATTTATGCTGAACTCAGGATAGAGAGTCCATGCAGGATAGGCATTGTAAAACAAAACAGTGTAGTTGCTTAAAATTATCTGCTCTGTTTGCTGCTCAGTCCAGCTGATACTGTATTTGCAAACAGTAGAATAAATTTAATCAAGTAGTGGTATCTCCTATAAGGTGACTGGACTTGTACGGGAGCATGTGGCCTGACTGCTGCTGTAGCTGGGACATGAGTTAAGACACTCTTGATATTATGTGAGAGAACTGTCGGGGAATTTCACTCTGTCTCATCAGGAAACTTTCTCACATACCCAATTCTCTATAGATTGTATTTCCTGAAGCCATATAAATCTGTGATGCTTTTAATACATAATATAGGCCTGAGTTTTAAACCCAGCCTGTGTTCAGCAGACAAGTTGAGCACTATTTAAATCTCCTTGGTCGTTGCTTCCAACAGATGAATTATACTTCTGTAGGCTAGTACTTACACCATACAGGAACACAGTTATGCCCACAGGAATGGAAATAACTAAAAAAGGACCATTCTGTATAGCCCATTTGGTATCCAATCTGGAAACTGGAGTTACCCAGAATTCCAGTGGTAAACATGCTTGCAGTGTAGCTTCTGTTTTCATTTCTTATGTTTATACTTCATAGAAAACCAAGACCCATTTAGTGCTTGTATAGCAGACAGACACCACACTCTGACTCATAGCACTAATTTCTTGATAAGTAATTGCCACATAAGACACGTTCAAAACTGCCTTTAGTCCCTATGGATCTTTTAAGTTCTTTGACATTTCAGACCAATGTTCAGCCCCTCATTAGGCAGTGGATTCTTTCTTGCGTTTCTCCTTTTCTCAGAGGGAGGTCAAACACCAGGATCCTCTTCAGCTTGATAAGAGTAGAATATTGCAATTGAGCCAAAACTTGAACTATTCAGAAACGTTGTGAATGTTGCAGACTGTTCAAAGGATCTGACATTTCAAATAAAGCATTTTTACACAGCGACCTATTTAATATTAAACATACATTTGATTTCATTTAATATACATAGACTAATAATCTACAAAGACAAAATACACACTACATGTTTAGTTGTGTGCTTCCCCTAGAGGACAACGTGGATGGAATTTTTTACAGTTCTCTCCAGTCACTGGCATATATGCTTATGTGACACAAGTTTACTTAGACAAACCATGCTGTGTTATGTTTGTGATATAGGTGTGTTCCTGGAATTTTAATCTTGTGATAAATTTGTATCTTGTAGATCCAGCTTACTTATTGCTTTATTTAAAATGCTTAGGTTAGATTGCTATGGACAACAGTCTTTTTTTCTTGAAGGTGGAAAAATCTGTGTAATGTGTTCACATTCTACATGCACTAATTCAAGGCAAAAGTTATTCCTATCTCCAGTATCTTTCCCTTGATGCTTTCTTCAGAAAAATAAAAAAAGAAACATTTTTACTGATTTGTCACTTGAATTTCTTCCCAAACTATTTTTAATACATTGCCACCAAACTTAATAGGGGATTTAAACTCTTCATACTGTCCTGTCGTTTAGTTCCAGTAGCGCTTTGACTTACTGTTCCCTTCATTTGTTATACACTAACTTCTTCATAAGCCATAAGCAAAGATAAAAGTCAAACTTTCCAAAGACTCTGAAATAAACTTCAAAGATTCAAGCATTTTGTTTCTATGGTTAAAGATGTGCCATTGCACCTGTGAAGATATTAAAGCCAGCATTGGTCCCACTAGGAGCTCAATGGCACAGGATTTGGGTGTAGTCAGCTAATGTCTTGACTGGTGCCAGCCTTCTTGCAAGGCTCCACTAGGATGATTTCTAGGTGGTTTGTTTTTATGACCCATTATTTCATTTAGGAGACCCATACTTGATCAATTTTGTTTTTTCCCCCTTCTTTCAAAGATGGAGATACAGTGCTGTCTTCAAAGAATGGTACAAACAAGGTGTCTGTAAAGACCAGTTAAATCAAACAAAGTTGTCAGGAAAATGAACAACTTTAATGGCTTTTAGAAATGACCATGCTAATTCCATGGAGGTGTGATTATTTTAGAGACAAAGAAAAATATCAGGGCATTCATTGATTTTTGACTGGCATGATAGGATGTGTTTCTAAGTAGATAGATATGACAGATTATATTGCATATAATATGTATAAAACATTTTAGAAATTAAATCACTACAATAATGCTGTGACTGGCTAAGGCAACTGTATGTGACATTTCAGCAGTACCTGGATTCTCTGATGATTCATCCATTGCACAGCAGGGTTCTTCTGATTTTTGTTTTGGATGAAGCCATAAGATTCCTGTTACTAGAAGAGGATCACACAAGTGGCTTGTCTTGAGCATCTGTTTTGTGTTGAGATTCTTAAAGGACATTAGTCTCTGATCAAAATTATACAGTAGTACCCCGGGGAAAGGGTTTTTCTTAGAGTGCTTTCATATTCAGCTGCGTACTGTTTGTTTGTACTGTGTTGTCATATAGAATCTTCTTAGGGCTGGAGGGACCTCATGAGGTCATCTAGTCCAACCCGCCTCTGTGGAGCTCTGCTTCAAGTAGTTGAAGGTTTCTATCAAATCCCCCCTCAGTCTTCTCTTCTACAGACTAAATAAGCCTACTTCCTTCAGTCTCTCCTCTAAGTCATGTGCCCCAACCCCCTAATCATTTTTGTTGCCCTAAGCTGGACTCTTTCTAATTTATCCACATCCTTTCTGCAGTGGAGAGCCCAAAACTGGATGCAGTATTCCAGATGCAGCCTCACCAGTGCCAAACAGAGGGGAATTATCACATCCCTCGATCTGCTGGTAACACTCCTACTGATGCAGCCCAATATGCATTGGCCTTTGTGGCAACAATAGCACACTGTTGACTCATATCCAGCTTCCCGTCCACCCTAGCCCCCAGGTCCTTTTCTACAGCGCTGCTGCTTAGCCGATCAGTCCCCAGCCTGTAGCAGTGCATGGGATTTTTCCGCCCTAAGTGCAGGACTTTGCACTTGTCCTTGTTGAACCTCATAAGATTTCTTTTGGCCCAGTGTTCCAATTTGTCCAAGTCTCCCTGAATCTTGTCCCTGCCCTCCAGCGTGTCTACCATTCCCACCAGCTTGGTGTCATCCAGTAACTTACTGAGTCTGCAATCTATCACATCATCCAGCTCATTAATAAAGATGTTGAACAGAACTGGCCCCAGGACTAACCCCTGGGGCACTCGTTACTGCTTGCCAACTAGACACTGAGCCATTGATTCCTACCCACTGAGCCCGTTGAGCTAGCCAGTTTTCTATCCACCGTATGGTCCACTCATCCAACCCATACTTCCTTAACTTGCTGACAAGAATGCTGTGGGAAACTATCAAAAGCCTTGCTAAAGTTGAGGTATATCTCGTCAACGGCTATTCCCGCATCCACAAATCCAGTCATCTCATCGTAGAAGGTAATCAGGTTGGTCAGGCACGATTTGCCCTTGGTGAATCCGTGCTGACTGTTCCTGATCACTTTATTTTACTCCAAGTGTTTCAGGATGGATTCTTTGAGGACCTGCTCCATGATTTTTCCAGGGATTGAGGTGAGGCTGACTGGTCTGTAGTTCCCCAGATCCTCCTTTTTCCGTTTCTTGAAGATAGGTACTATATTTGCCTTTTTCCAAACCTCCAGAACCTCCCCCATTCGCCATGAGTTTTAAAAGATAATGGCCAGTGGCTCTGCAATCACATATAAACCTCTCTGTATTTGATGTGGCCCAAATTGACCAAGAGTCATTGAGAAATTTCAGGAGACAAAAATAATATGGGAATATCTTAAGTATCAAAGCAGCAATTCCACCAAAATTCATGAGTTTAATGACAAATTTTGTTTCATATAAACAAGCTGCTGAAATATAAATAGGGAACAGTCTGTTACTGTCATTCTCTCTCATTTCTGACTCATTCAGGATTATACAAAAAGTCCCACATAATCCACAGCTATTTTTACACTTAATTTCAGATTTTTACCCATACCTTCTAAATATGTAGCACCCACACATTGTGAAAATTAAACAGGCTGATTTCTGAAAGGCAAACTTCTTCACTTCTGTAGATAACATTTGAGTCTTAAATGACTAAAAATTGCTGGCAACTTCTTAACAGTTGACTTGGAATGGAAGTACACTACATTGGAGACGTGATGCTGATCAGATATGTTAGTATCTTGCTTTCAGTAGCCATCCTGTTGTGTATGGGTTAGTGGCATCAATGGATCTTAGAAAGCCTTTTCACTGATTGCCCAAACCAATACATGTAGGGGGCAACCAGCTACTGAGAAATCTGTGGACGAAGGCATAGTGGTTTCCTCTTAAGATGTCCCACTAAAGTTCCATATCTGAGATAAGAACTGTCATAACTAAAAACAGTTTGCAGAAGCACTTTCTTGTAGGTCGGCTGGAAGGTCTTCATGGTCAGATGGAAACTACATCCTTTTAATGTTGTCCCTTTGTCTAAAGCCATAGAGAAGTCTTAAACTTGGAACTATGTACGATGTTGCATACTGCACCTTTAGCTAGGTCTATTAAGTGACGCTTAGGTTTAGGGCTAGAAAGTTTACATGTTATTACAGAGTTTGTTTTTTGTCTCATCTAGAGTAACTGACCTTGACTGAAACATCCATTCTGAAACAGTTTGTTTGAGACACAAGCTACCTGATGTAAGAAAGGAAAACAAAGGGGTGAGGGCCACACCAACTGAAAGGAAAAACCATGGGCTCTGGTTTATGTTAGGAACTCTTCTAAAACATTTCCCATTTCCAACACTTTTGTAGCTATTTACAGTGTTAGAACATCAGGATCCCTAGTGTGTAAAGCCCTTTTGGTGCTGCCACTTCCATTTCAAGCATCCTGTCATCTTACCCTCCTTAATGTAAATCTAAGTGATGTTCATGAAGTTCCAGTGACAGCTGGCTGCCCTCTTCTGTAGAACTCTCAAGATCAGTGAGCTAGGGCAGTGTTAACAATGGGAAATGGTCAGAAAACTTTCCTAATGTAGACGAGAGCAAAGGAACATGAGTGAGGAAAATTGAAGTTCTTAAACTGAATCAAAAGCCACCTCCTCTGTGTAATTTGTTGGGCTGACTGTTGGAAGGTGGAGGGGCAAGGGCCAGTGGCAATGACTTGGAAAGATTAAAGGTGTGTCTATACTGTGGAGATTATGCCAGCATTCCAACGTCCACAGAGCTATGTTGGCCTAGCCACATGGACACGTCTACATAGACAGAAGGGTTTCTGCATGTATAAGAACATCACCTCCCTGAACAAAGGCAGGTGCAGCAAGGAAGATTTCTTCCATCACAGCTGCAGCTACACTGAGGCTTATGATAGCCATGTCAGTAAAGTTTGTGGTTTTGTTCAGACCCCTGGCAGATGTCACTATGCTGATATAACTTTTCAGTGTAGATCAGATGCGATGCTCCATGGGGCACCCAAGCTGTGATTGCCTTGTTGTTACCTGCCTCCTGTGTGAGGGAGTTGTGCCTCTGGTGGCTGGGTGTTAGCTCCCTAGTGCAACCAGCCTGTTAGCCACTCAAGCTTGCACCTCTGTGCTATACCAGTCCTGATTTTGCCCTGCAAGCTGACAATAGATGCACTCTAGCCAAAGTTCCTTCAAAATGTCCCCCTATTGTGTCCATCCCATGTCACTGGATACCTGCAGAAATCCCAGATTCTTTACTCCCTAAAGAGCAGTGTGCCCCAGTTTTACCTTAGCCCACCACTCCTATCCAGCAACTAGATTTTCTTTTGCTTTACTATAGTGGAACCTATTTAAGAAAGGAGAGAGATTCAAATAGAAACAAGTGGGTACATACAAAACAAAGCACAAAAGGTGAACTAAGACCTACTCTTAGTGATAGTTACTTTTCCCGTGTCATAAAGAGTCTCACCCAAAAGCTCAGTCACTTGCAGCACCTGCTAGAACCAAGGAGGTACAATCCAGTCTTCCATGGAATACCGCCACTCAAGGTACCTCCTCAATGAATGGATGCAGATTCTTTCTCCATTGTGTGTTCTGCTGAATCAGTCTTCTGTCTTTATTGACAAACAGGGCTCTTGCCTCATTGTCATTGCTCCTTGTTACTTCCAAGTGGTTTGGCTATTTACAGTATCTGTGAAGCTAACTGCTGACTTTTCTGAACCAGCCAGTTTGGGCTCACGGGTCTCAGGCTGTGGGTCTGCTTTGTTGCTGTGTAGACTTCCAGGCTTGGGGTGCACCCCAGGCTATAAGGAGGTGAGAGGGTCTCAGATCTCAGGCTCAAGCCTGAGCCTGGAACTCAACACAGCAATGAAGCAGACCAAGCCCACGAGCCTGACTCAGCTGACACAGGCCAGCCAAAGGTGTCAAGTTGCTGTGTAAACAGACCTTTCCTCTCATTCCAAGGTCATAAGAGCATAATTTTCAACAGTTACATTATTCCTTAAATATTACTCATACTCACAGCCCTCAAAGTTTCTGAGTATTGATAATTTACAAACTTTCAGTAGAGACCTCATATGCTATCCTTTATGGATACACCATTATCGTGGTGTGTGTTAGGTGTGCTGAATTTCTCAGGTCTGGAACAGGAGTAGCTTGCAAAGAATAGTGCCCTTTGTGGAGTGGCACCAATGGACCTCTGTCACAGCAGGCCCTTTTTAAAAACAAAAACAAAAACAGAAAGGATAGTTTTGGATGGGTTTGGCTTAGGCAACACATTCTAGTAGCTCTAATTTAAAGATTAATTCAGCTAACCTTTCAAAAGATTGTTTTTCCTCCTGGGGATTGTGAGGAAGACCTTCCCCCAACCTCCTAAATTGGAATGGTTTCTAGCAGACAATGGGAAAAAACAATGTCCGTTTTTTAAAAGCTCATGTGTGCTGAACTATGGTTAAATAGGGAACAAATGAACAGCACAATGAATGCTGTCTTTTACATCCCCTTCTAAGGGCAAATGTCAGCAAGCAGAGGTGCTCATAGATTAGCAGACAGAAATTCAATGCTGAAACTTTCTTGGATTTACACCAGTGATGATAAAACAAATTGGAGCCGCAATTAGAACAAACATATTACATGTTCCTGCTGCAATACCTGCATAGGAAATAGTAGTCAGACCAGAATTTAGGTAGGTTTCCAAGGTTAATGACAAATATCGCTCCTGTACACCTAATGTAAATAATTAGAATAATACCTACCAGCCTTTTGACCCTGCCCTAATTCCTCCCACAGATACTCATTGCTCCAGTGGATTTTTGTGTCAGGCCTAGACTAACACCACCTTGCTGAAAACAGACTTGGCTTCTTCTGAATCGCTGCTCAGCACTTCCAAAAGCTGTGCTGCTCCATGCCCTGCAAGAGGGAAGCCTAAAAGAAGAAAGTTGTAACTTTTCGAGTGTCTACTTTCAAACTCTAACATGGTTGGTTTAGCTAGACCAGCAGGAAATTTTTATGAAGCTTGCTGATGAAAGGTAAGACCTGGCAGATGTAAGTGAACCCAGAAAAGTACTCTTGTTTCTGCGTATAATACTAATTACAAATATTGAGATTCACACTGTTGCTGATGGGAGTAAGTGTGGATGTGAAATGGCTACCGCTTCAACTGTACCACAAGCCTGGCCCCCATCCCTACCTTGGACTACAATCTCTTTCCTTGTCTGATACTCTCTGGAAAACTCAGTCTGCCCCACTTGCAAATCCCCCAGAGATGGTACTTCTCTGGAGTTGTTCATAGTTTGCTGCCACATCCTCCCTCTCCAATGCACACATCGTTTTTAGTTCCTGGAGGAGCTGTAATACATGCAGTGGAACAGAATGATCACACATAAACCATTCAAAAATTAACACAGTGGTCCCCAAACTGCCTGGAGTTCCAAGATGTGTCACAGGGGCTTCTGTTAATTGGCTTAAACAACAAAATTTAGATACTTATTTGTAAATTTTAAACTAGCAAATGGCCATTATATTTGGATCCAAATTTTTCAATAGGTAGTGGTGTGTGCATTCGGATAGACACACGGCTTTGCAGCTGTCCACGTGTACACACCACTAAGGGTATTGTATGAACACAATTATTATTATCATCCATTATTGTATGAACACAAAATGCTTTTCTTGGCATAAGTGAATGGCCTATCGACACATGCTTGATGAAAATGGCCTTGGGACTGCATAACAACAATATGGATTATAAATGTATAGATAAAACAGAACTTCTGAAAACACATTCTAAATTAAGATTTTTGACCTACCACAACTGATTCTTCTCAGCAGTGCTGCTGCTAAGCAGGTAATCCCCTATTCTTAGACATATCTTTCCATTTCCTTTTGTTGTCTATAGCCCAGTTCTCTAATTTATCAAGAATCCTTTGCATTTTAGCTCTGTCCTCCAACGTGTTTGCGCTGTGATGGGGTGGGTTAGGTTCAGAGGACCCCTGCTGGTGGCCTCAAGGTCCCACCACACCCATACCAGATTAGGGATGTAAAACTTAATTCAATTTAAAATCCATTTAAAGGTTCTAAAACTAGAATGGTTAAATGCTGGAGGGGCAGGGAGGGTACTGCAACTTGGTAGCACTCCTGCTAGTGGGAGAACAGGGGCAACAGTCGCAGCTGGGTTTAGCTCCCTGCAAGCTGGGGGTGGCTGGGAGGGAGGTGTGGAGCTCAGCAGTGGGTGAGCCCAACTGTGCTACCCTCCCTCTTAGGGTGCTGGGCTCCATGCCTGCCCCCTCCTCCTGGGGAGCTGAATCCAGCTGTGACTATACCCTACCCCTTGCACTGGGCTCCTCACTTCCTGGCCAGTGAGAACAGCCCAGATGCACTCGCTGGCAGGGAGCCAGCCCAGCTGTGGATACCCTGATGTTGGGTTCCATGACTCCTCTCCCCTCCCCCGCCCGCCCACCCACCCAGCCCAGCCCAGCCCAGCCCAGCTGCGACTACCCCGTGTTCTCCTCCAGCTCAGCTCCCTGCCTCCCTCAGCCAGCCCAGCTGTGGCTACCCTGATGTTGGGTTCCATGACTCCTCTCCCCCACCCGCCCAGCCCAGCCCAGCCCAGCCCAGCTGCGGCTACCCCCACCCCCTGTTCTCCTCCACTGGGTTCTGCACTTTCTCCTAATCATCCTCTTTCACAGGGAGCCAGCCCAGCTGCACTCGCCCCCACCCCCAGTGCTGTGCTCTGTGCCTCCTCCCGTCCCCTCAGCCCACCTGTGGCTACTCTCCCTGACCCCTCCCTTCCCAGTGCTGGGCTCCACACCTTCCCCCCTCACTATTTAGCCCACAGGCCAAACTTTCCTCTGCTAAAATATGTCTCAGAGCAGTATTGGGTGGCAACTGAAGCAATGTGCAGCCTGCCAGCTTCAGCCAATGGCTTAAAGACATAATACAGCCATACGGATCTAGAAGTAACAATGTATAACATTTAGAAATGAGTCTGTGCACTCATTGGTTCCTTAATGCAGAATTCAAATGGGATTTAGTTATTCTGAACCTTTAGTCCCTTCAGGGTGAACTCGGGAGATAAGGACTGGATTTTGGGGAGTGATTATGGAGGGGAAAATAGTCTATTTTCAGCCTGTCACAGTATTGCAGAGGGTGCAGAAGATGGCAACAATACTTTACAAATATAGATACATTTGCATATGTTTACAGGGTTTTTTAGCTGATTACTAAGGGTTAATACAGGCATGGGTTATCTTGCACATACAGGAAAGCAGACAGACATTCTGATAGTGACCCATTCGCTAATACTTCAAAGCTGTTATTCTCTGCACTGTCTTCGAAATCAGTGGTTCTCAACCTTTCTTGGGTCGTGACACACTTGGCAGTGGGCTGCAACTGTACAGGACACACACAAGTCCACCTCCCAAGCTGAATGCAGTTGTCTCCCCAGCTTGCCAAGACACACTTACCGCTGTGTAACGACACAGTAATGTGTCCCGACACAGTGAGTGAAACCCACTGTTCTAAATCTATGTCCTTCTCCTTCTCAGTGATGGGAGTAAACTTGTTTGACCAGATTCAAGAGATAAAGGGTGACAAAGGACTTTTGGGGGGGTGAATAAAGGGATACATTCCTTAAAGGGACTGTAAGGAAACAGTTGGAACCCCAGTACCCAGAAATGAGTGCGCCTAGATAAGTTAGGCTCATTTAAATTTTAGCTGAGACAGATGTGCATTTAGACCCCCTGTTTAAAAACAAAACAAAAGAAAATGAGTTTTATGTTCCTACTGATGAGATTAAACAATAATTTGTTTGGAGAGGGTTGGGCTGTCTCATCGCAGTATTCACGCACTGGTTACAGCTCTCGGAGAGCAGTCTTTCAGCTTGCTGTGTCCAGTCAGCCCTCACATGTGCAATGTATTCCCTGCTGGCATACAAGTTGCCACAGTCTAGGAGCCCATTGCGAGTCATGGGATTCTGCTCCAGCCAGGACAGTGAAAGGAAGAGGTGAACTCAGAGACTGAAGCAGGGTCTAAGAGATCAGTAGCCCCTGAACTATGATGGTATCCTCTTAAAAAAAGAGATGATTAATTCTCAAGTGGTGAAAACGGGGTTTATGGGGATGAGTAAAAGACAGAAACATGTAATAAATGCATGGTTTATTTTCAGATATGGTACAGGAATAGACAACAGAAAGCTATGAGATTCACAAAACAGAACTGTAGTTCAAGTGGGATCTTTTGTATCTGGATCTCTCCTTAATTGATCACATTCTTACAAACTTTGAGTACCCAGTTCAGTAGAGCTGGCTACTGCAGTAGAAAAATAAGTTGGAAGTGATGACCAAAAGAACTTATTGCATTTAAATACCTTTTCCTAGCAAGAGGTGAAGTTACTTGGTGTTGAGAAGACGTTCTCATCCATTTTACTAAATTGTATTTTTCTGGATTAAAAGAGGTCTCTGATTCTCACCCAGAAGAAATTGCTTAATGAAACTCTCAGAAGCAGATGCACTGTAGGCATTTTGGTGCTTTCCACTCAGTACAACACTCAGCCTTGGCCAACACCTACCACCAAATGAAGAGCGTGTGAAAGGTTCTCAGGTCTTTTCAGTAACGATGTTACTTATTGTACCTTATACAAACAAAGCTTCTATGGAAGATTCTAATCTTATTTAACCCAAACAACTGCTTCAATACATCCACAGGAAATTAACATCTCTCAAGAAATGTACTAATTATTTGACAAGATTGTAATAGCTCACATGGATTTAAAATGCCTAAATTAGTTGGGACTCTCCTCAAACCCCTTTCCTAATGAATTTAAGAATGTTAGCAATCTCCAATCCGTCTGAGCTATTACAATCTTAATGAATAATTAGCATATTTCTTATGGAATGTTTAATGTTATAGTGGATGAACAACGCAAAGTGGGATCTCTCCCATGAAAGATCATGTGATAAATAAATTTGTTAGTCTTTAAAAGTGCCACCAGACTCCTTGTTTGTAAGGCTGGAAGAGCTATGCTTCAATCACCAGTCTTATGGATAAATATAAATATACATTTTAAACACTTTATTTACTCAGGATAGAATGAGTGACTTCTGGTCTGTTCTTGAACAGATCTTTGAAAAATATATGTTACGGACCCGACTAGGGGGTCCCTTACCCAAGAGGGAGTCGCTCCGTGGCTCGATCACCTCGCGGCTTAAAAGAGGACCCGTCTCCTGTATAAGGAAATTGATTAGAGTTTATTTAGCATCTGCAGATGGGTGACTCCAGTACCACACAGGGTAGGAGCATACCCACAGGCTTGTGTTTGCACATTTTATTGTTGATTAATCCCTTCAAAGACTGCCCAGGCACACCCCTTGATTATGACGTTGTCCAATTAGCGATAGGGCAATTTCGCAGGTCTTCATCTGTGCCTGGCCTGGCCTTCACCCTTCTTGGTCCTGTCCTCATCATTTATGGTTTTCTTTCTTCTTCCTGCAGCAGGATGTCTGTTTCTTTCTTTACCTTATCACCAATAGATTTATAGCTTCTAGGGGTCTTTGTTTTCTTTCGAAGCAGGATGTTTGCATCTCTTGAAGCTTCTCGGACCCCCAGAGGGGTAAGGGGTTACAAGTTTACCTTCCCACGGCCTAAGGCTTCAATACTGTTGCTCACTTATGCTAAGCTAAACTATTATCTACTCATGCTAACATAAAATGTCTAGGTATCTTCAAATGGCTAAGCATCACCATTTTATGACATATATTACATGCACCAGCTCTGCACAAACCCTTACAGAGAACAACACCTGTCTGTCCACACTACGCTGGCTACAGTGGGACAACTATGGTGCTGCAATCAGAGGTGGCCTTTGGCTATTGAGGGGCCTAGGCAAAAGCCCCTTGTGGGGACCCCAATAGGCCCATGGGGGCCCCCGCTCTGTAACTCTAGACTTCCTCCCTGCACCGGCCCCAGTTCCCCCCATGCGGCCCTGTCCTCTTGGGCCAGCTTCTCTTTCTGCTGCTGACCAAGGCAGACACGGCTTTTGAGGTAGGTGAAGCAGGCGATGGGGCCCTAGGCATGTGCCTGCTCTCCCTACCCCATAAGCTACCTCTGGCTGCAACCGTGCCACTGTCTTGCTGTAACATAGATGCTGCTTTTGGCTGTCACTGTAGGTAATCTGCCTGCCCAAGAGGTAAGTAGCTAGGTTGACGGAAAACTTTTTCCCATGTCCTAGCTATGTTTACTGTATGATTTAGATTGACCCAATATGTTGCACTGGGTGCAAAATCTTTCACGGCTCTGAGCACTGTAGTTAGATTAATTAACCTAAAGTTTAATGCCATAGTAAATGTTGGAATGGGTTGTATTACCCCTCATTGAAACCAGTGGGTATAACAGCTACACTTCATTTATGATAGGCATAAAACAGAATTAATCTCCAGCTAGTGGCAACAATAGCCTCCTCCATCCCAAACACAGCCCCAGGTCCTTGTCCAAAACAAAAGCACGCGCAAGGCAGGTGGGGAGGAGGTATTGGTTTGTGTCTGCGGGAGGGATCTGTGAAAGACCAGAGAAGGAAGCCCCAGCTCCAGCACGAGAGGTAGTATACACCTGAGGATAAAGTCAACAGTACTTTTGGTCTGAATGCTGAGTGAAAAGGGCCATAAGAAAAGAAATTGCAATTGTTCCAGGAAACAGGACTTTGCACATTCTTTTGTTTAAAACACAAGCCTGGCTTGTTTTTACTAAACACACACCTGGCTCTATCATAAATTTCTCCTTTTAACGGGAAAGTCCGGAAGACTCTGAAGTTTGGTTACTCATTCCAGTTGACAGTTATTACTGACCCCCAAATGTTCAAAAATCATGACCCAGGTTCATAAATAACAAGAGTATGTAAAAATAATAGATTTGGTGTTATTTACCTTCTGCACTTTGAGCCTTTAGGGTGCACATTTTGAAACCCTTTTCCACAGTCATGAAGGCTAGAAACTTAATTTTTCTTAAAGAATGAAGGCTGAAATTATCACCTATCCACTTGACTCCAGAAGCTGGGGCTTTAAGAAAAACTATAGTAAGGCTCATGACAATGTCCTTGGAGTTGGCAACATGAGCAACTGTATGTAAATGGAAAGGTAGCTCAGGGGAAATCTGCAAACACTTTAAAGATAAACAAACAGAATCCGGTGGCACTTTGAAAGACTAACAGATTTATTTAGACTAACAGATTTATTTATCCAATAAATAAATCTGTTAGTCTTTAAAATGCCACAGGACTCTGTTTGTTTTTCTGCAATAGACTAACACGGCTACCCCTTTGGAACTTTAAAGATAGTTAGCTAGGAAATTTCTCCTCTCTTCCACTAGAGGACCAGAGCAAAAAATTCTTCCCCTGCTGGAAGTTGTTTGTGGCTCTCATCACAAACAATAGCTGAGCATGTCCTGGGACAAGCTGCAGACAGCTCCACTTTCCTGACCAGTCCAACACAATACAGGGAAATAGCCCCCAAGCCTCAGCTGTTTTTACATGGCATGGAGGCGAGACCAAGAGAAAATTAAAAAGTGAGCACAAGCAGAACTCACTTATCCTTTCTCCTCATAAATACTGCAGTGAGGAGACAGTTCCTCGCTGTGCTGTGTGGTCTATACCCTTTTGAAATTAAAAATGCTATTATTGTTTACACAGGGAGTAGTAGATGTGAGTGAGGGCTGCTGTTGAAAAATTAAACCAATTCACAAATGTCCGTGACTTCTGAATGCTTCACGTTTGATCTTATTGACTAAGTTCCATGCAAGTGAGAATGGATTCGGTCCTCAGTTAGTAAGTAAAAATGGTTAATAGAGCCCTCTAATCTGGAGTCTATATATGGAGGAAAAATCTGTGTTAAGGCCAAACAGAGCCATGAGATTTGGGGTCATTTGCATCACTAGCTCCTATAATTATGAAATAGCTAAATACATTTATTTTCACATTTCCAAAGCAAAAGAGCAATCTTCTGCCAAGTGAGGCTGCTGATTTCAGCTGAGGATGGGGCTGCGAGGAAAGAGACCCTTGTAAATATAAGGGGTTATGTAACAGGATGGCGCCTGACACAGTCTTTACTAGACTGCACTGTTGCAGTCCATACTCCTGTGTAAATTGAGCAGCTTTAATTAAAAAGTAAAAAGTTCATTATGAAATTCTGGCTTGACCTAGAGTCAGATATGACTAAGTTAGTGATTTCCTGGGGAAACAGATTTTCCCTAGGGTGTTAAATAAAGCAGCCCTGGAATAAAGCTAGAGATTAATTTGTTGAGGAAATGATTACAACATGGGACAGAGAGAGTCACTGTAAACCTCAAATGACTCCCCCCCCC
>ML685786.1:20068023-20132969 GCA_007922175.1 Pelusios castaneus
TTTTTTTTTTGTCTTCAGATGACAGCTAGGGTGAAACACTCTCTTATCTTTTCTTTTAGATGGGGCTTCCATCTCAGAGTTTTGAGGGTAAAGGGAACTGAACAGTGCTGGAAATCTGCATGGAGTTAACTGAAGATCTTTATATTGGTGTGGGGGTTGTTTGTTTTTATATATATTACATTTAAATAATATCACTGGTTGGAGATGCAACTGCCAGTGAAATGTCCACTGCATGTCTAGCTAAGGCTGTATCTGTACGTGTACATCTTCAGCAAACTGAAAAAGGAGGCAGCACTCAGAGAAACATTACTTCTATCCAGATTTGTACAAACATAACAAAGGTATTTGGCTGGAATGTGGGTAGAGTAGAATAGGCCAAATTCATCCCCAGTCTAACAGCAGTGAACTCCCTTGCATTGAGACACAAATTGGCCCAATGTTTCATTCTGAGATTAAAATATTAGCCACTTCAGAGATAAAATAGGGATGAAAAATGACTGATTTCTGTGTCGTCATTCCCCCTGCTGTATAACCATTTTCTCAGCTATAAAAGTGAGACAGATACCGAATAAGCTGTTGCTCACCCCTTACTGCTTGACAGATAAGAAATTTGGCTACCATGACTCAGATTTATTTGGTCTACCCTGGAAATCTTACACTGAAAGCCTTTTATAGCTTCCCAAAGCAAGCTGATTTTTTTTAATAGTTATAATATACGTATATTAAATTTATGATTCAGCAAAGCACTTAAGCACCCGCCCACTCAGCATATCTTTGTTACACCCACCAGCTTAAAATACCTATTGAAATACTTACGGAGCTGTGGCTGGCCAACCTGAGTTAAATAATTACACCTAGCAGACCAGGGGTGAGACTCTTTCTACTTTCCAGCTCTCTCTGGCTAACTGAAATGGCAGGCAGAAAGTTGAGACCAAGGAGGAACCTTATGTTTGCCTCTTGTAGTTAGTCAGGTAATTAGAAGCAGAACTGGCTCAGAAGAGCTAGTGGAGAAACTCAGTTATTGCAGGTTAAAAAGGAAGGATATAGCTTGGACCAACCCAGAATTAGGGCATGAATTTTTCTTTACAGCATATTATTCTTTTGTTTTTTTTATACTGCAGTGGCTACAAGGGGAAAAACAGAATGGCTTTATGTAACCGGGAAAATTCCAGTCTCCTTTACAGCCCTGGTCTTATTAGAAGTCTCCTCCTCCCTTCTAATTTTCATGTAGCTGTTCTTTATAGAGTTTCTTGTAATCTCACTGAGCTTTCAGTCCCCAGCTTGGCCTTGCTACTCTTCCCCTCCACATGGGTGTGTGGCCTAGGAGGTAGTAGCTGGAAGCCAGCAGTGTATGTCTGCTCTTTTTTTCCATTTTCCTGAAAGTCTCATTTATATATTTTACACTTCCTAAGAGTTATACAATAGTCTATCTTCCAGTTTCACTTCACTGTGCCCTGTTTCTTTTGAAAGCTGAGTTCAAGGCTGAGTTCTTAAATTACATTTTCCAATACAAATATCCCTGGTTTCTTCATTTTTGTTGTACATCTACCTTCTTTATGATACCAATGGCGCATTTGAATCACTTGTTGCATAACTACGTTAGAACAAAGTGCACTAATTTGATTCACTTCAAAATTTTTATTAGTGTTCCATGATTCCCAAGGGAAAAACACAGTTTATAACAATAGTAAGAAGGAAGACTACAGTGGATGTCATCCTACAGTTATTTCTATTGATTCATTTGGTGCAGCTTTGATTGGTTAAAAGCTCTTTCCATTTTGCTTTCATTTTAAGCTATTGTCCCAGGATTTATTTTTGGTTTTATCTTTAGCATGCCTGACTCTAACTTGGTCTCGTGATTCATTTTGTCCTTGCTGTACTAGATGTGATAAATTTAAGATGGATTTATTTAGAGGTTATATGAGTGTTGTTAAATGTGTGGATTCACTTTTGGTCTGAAAACAAATAGGTTAAAATATGTAGATAAGGTAGATGTACTCAAGTAAATGGGTCCTGAGGAAATTCATCCTAAGATGCTAAAGGAAACTAGCTGAAACACTCTTGGAACCATTAGTGATCATTCTTGAAAACTTCATGGAGCACTGATGTGAGATCCAAGAGGACTGGAAAAGAACAGCCATACTACCTATCTCTAAAGGGGAAACAAAGAGTACCTGGCGAATCAAAAACCTATCAGCTAAATTTTGATAACTGCAAAGATACTGAAACAATTATTAAATTACCAGTTTGTAAGCACAGGAGATAAGAGTAATAAATATCACAGATTTGTCAAGAACCAATATGCCAAACCAATCTAATTTCTTTCTTTGAAAGGGTTCCTGACCTTGTGGATAAAAGAGACTATAGATATATGTTTTGATTTTAGTAAGGCTTTTGACACAATCCCACAGGATCCTCTCATAAGTAAACTAGGGAAAAGTGGTCTTTAAGAAATTGTAGAGTGGGTGTCTTGTAGCAGTCTTGTGCATGTGAGACACCAGCAGGGCACCTCCTGGCAATGTTATGGGGAATTAGACTCAAGTGGCCCCTTGCTGGCAGTTCGCACACTGTCCTCCACATGCCAGACTCAGTCCTCAAGTCCTCTTCTTGGAAATCAGTCCTCCGGCCAAGACCCGTAGTCCACCCCTCTCAGGGTACAATTAACCCCACTGGGCCCACTTTATGGCAGTGGCTGTGGTTAGTCCACACTGCTGTCCTGCGGTTCAGTCCAGCTCGCCTTGGCTCAGCCCACAGTTAAAACAGTCTAGGGGCCAGCAAGCTCATGCACCCCTCCTGCCACCCACACTGGTCCTGGCACACTGGGGGAGCAGGGAGGGACCTGGGCCCACCCTCTACACCAGGCCCCAGCCCAGGGAGCATAAACACCTCCTCTGAGGCTCCGCCTCCCACCAGCCTCTGCACTTGTTTCTAGGCATCAACCCCCTGGGCCACTTCCCCACAGCTCCCAGTCACACGCCTCTCTCACTGGCCAAGTCCAGCTGCTGTCTGCTCCTGGCCTTCTGACTGCTGCAGTCCTCTGTTCAGGAGCTTCAGCTGCTGGCCAGCTCACAGTGAACTCTCCAGGGTCCTGAGCCCTACAGCCTCCTAGCCAGGGAGAGACCTTCTCCCTCCCAGCTCCTACTGCAGACTGACCTCTCTGCCCTGCTGCCTGCCTTCTTGTACTGGCAACTTGCCTCTCATTGGCTGCTGCAGCCAGGCCCCTTTTTAACCCCTTCCAGGCTAATTAACCCCTTCCTGACCCTAGTGGAGCCACTGCTCCACTACAGGGTCCACAACTGGTTGAAAGACCGTACTCAGGGTAGTTAGCAATGGTTCACTGTCAAACTGGGAGGATGTATCTAGTAGTGTCCTGCAGGGTCTGTATTGCATCAGTATTTTCAATAATGACCTGGATAATGGAGATGGGATTGTGCTCATAAAACTTGCAGATGACTGCAAACTGGAATGGGTTGCAAGTACTTTGGATTAGAATTAAAAAATTACCTTGACATGTTGGAGAATTGGTCTGAAATCAACAAGATGAAATTGAGTAAAGATCAGTGCAAAGTACGACACTTAGGAAGGAAAATTAAAATGCATAAATACAAAATGGCGAATTAGTGGCTAGGACAGCTAGTAGTATTGTAGAAAAGGATCTAGGGGTTATATTGGATCAGAAATTATATATGAGCCAACAGTGTTGCAAAAAAAGACTAATTTCATTCTGGGATGTATTAACAGAAGAGTTGTATGGAAGACATAGGGGTGGGGAATGTAATTGTTCTGTTCTACTTGGCATTGGTGAGGCCTCAGCTGGAATACTGTGTCTAGTTTTGGGTGCCATACTTTAGGAAAGATGTGGGCAAATTGGAGAGACTCTAGATGAGAACAACAAAAATAAGCTTAGAAAACCTGACCTTTGAAGAAAGGTTAAAAATACTGGGTATGCTTAGTTCTGAGAAAAGAAGACAGAGGAGATCTGGTAACAGTCTTCAAATATGTTAAAAGCCGTAATAAAAAAGGTGGTTGGTGGTCAACAGTTCATGTGTGCTGAAAGCCAAATAAGTAGTAATGAGCTTTAGTTGCAGCATGGGAGATTTAGGTGAGATATTAGGAAAAACTCATAGTTACGTACTGGAATAGGTTAACAGGGGATGTTGTGGAATAAAATTTAAATTTTCTGCCCCATAACCTCTGAGATGCTCAAAACTGGAGTTGTTTACTATTTTTATTCTAAGAATACATTACGTTGCTTTTGTAGATTTGGTTGAGAGTGTAAACTATTGGTGTTGATCTCTCTCCCTATATTTACTTCACAAGAGATAGTTACAGGGAGGAGACAAGTTTAAACCTGAATCAAGAAGTTTAGTCTTCCTTCCATTGGTTGCACCTGTACTTCTTAGTGATGGAGTACTAATCTGAAATTATCCCAAATTATTGATCTTTTAGTTCATTTTGGAAGGGAGGGGTATGTAAAAAGGAAGGAGAATATGTAAAATTAATAAAGTTGTAGATAATAAAAAATAAACCATTAAATATTGATAAGTTTGCTTTGAGCCTTGAATAGGATTTTTATATGTACCATATAATCAAAATAAATCTATACTGTAACAGAAAAAAAAAGTGAGGCATTTGTTTTGGAGAGAAGTATAAAAATTATGCTGGCTGCATAACACATTGGAAACAAAAATAGTTCCAATTTTGGGTCTATCAATCTTCAGACAGCCTTTATAAATGAATAGTAAACAACTGCACAGTAAAGCCAAAATGTGAATGTGCAGGATTACACCGTGGCGTACTGTGGGTCTCTGGCACCTGGAGGCCAATATTACATTTGCACTACCCACCTTTCTGTTGGTGGCAGTGCCTCACAGGGTGTGTCATCTGTGAGCCCATTTCCTGCTCCCCTCTACTGTGGTGGGGGTGGTAGGAAGCTGGAGTGGAGGAGAGTGGGAAACTGCCTTGCAGACCTACCCCCCTGCCACCGATGCCACAAAGGGAGACACAAATGTAAGTATGAGGGGGCTGCCCAGCAACAGGTCCCCTCCTTGTGCCCAGCATGGGGACAGAGAGACCAGGAGAAAGTAAGGTGGACGGGCCATGTTGGTGCAGCCACTGGGGATGGTAGTGGGGGCTGCTTCTCTAAGGGCCCAGCTGGTCCCCCAACCCCAGGCTGGTGCTTGGGGGGGGGGGGGAGGGAGGGGCATGGCCCTCCTCAATCCACTCGATATGACACTGGGATTACAAACACTGATGTCATACCTGCCAAGCACTTTATTTCTAGATACTTAAAAAGAGATTATGAAGAAAATACAAAAAAGCAAACAAAACATGAATTTCCTCAATTCTGTTCAAAATGTCATTGTTACAGCATTGAATGGGGCACTCTTTGCTGTAAGAGAGTGAGCCTGTCCCTCACAAGGGCAGGACAGGCAGACCAACAATTCCTAGCCCCTTGGGTGGGACAGGCAGAGTCGCCCTCGAGGGGAGAGAAGGAGGGGGATGAAAGTCCACCCATCTCTACTGCATCCCGGCCACAGGCTCTGCCATGGGGTCAGCAGGTTCCCAGCCACAATATGTTGACTCATCCGCCCACCTCAGGTCTGTTCGTCTGCCCTCCAGCTCCCCTGGGCCACTTCCTACTCCCTCTCCCATAGGTACTTGCTCACGGCTCTCGCCTTCACCGTCCTCAGGGTAGTCACCCCGGGGCAGGGTGCAGAACCCCTCCATGCCACTGAGGGGCAGCAGGTCTGGTAGCTCCTCCTGGTTATTGGCAAGGGGCAATTCCTCTAAATCATAGCCCCTCTGGCTCTGGTCGCTCTTGTCGGCAGGGGGCTGCTCCTCTAGGTCTCAGGCTCCGTGTCTCTAGCAGTAGGTGGTTCAGGGGAGATCTATGGGCCCCAAGGTGCCGGCAGTTCCCTGGTACTCTCAGGGAGTAGAGGGTCCAGGAATGCCTCCGGCTGTCCAGCTTGGGAGGTGGGGGGGTAGGGGGGGTTTCCAGCCAGACCTCAGGACCACAGGCCATAGGCCAACCCTCCACTGGCCACTGGGAAGGCCAGGGCTCTGGAGGGAGTGGAGGGGCCTCCTTCTCCTCTGGAGGCTTGGGGTGGACTGAGCTCCCAGATTGTCTCCTTTTATTTCCTGTCTCACCCCCCTGTTTCCACCTTAAGGGGCATGGCTTCTGGCTCCGCCCATTTAGGGGCAGACTGTTGCTTCCTGTCAGTCTTAGAGGGATGCCATGCCCCTTCCCTACATTTGCCCATTAGCTTGTCTGAACAGCTGATTTTAAGACTTTTTTTTCCATTTTGTCCGACATAAAACTTTAATAGTAAGGCTGCTGCCACCAATAGTGATGACATTTGGGCCTGTCCTAGATCAATTTTGCAAGTGCCAAACTGTCCAGGGAGTATATTCTGCAGATTGCACAATGACTAAAATTATAGTTGCCATTAGATTTATCAACAATTTGAATAATTGTGAGGATTACTAAATATTGTTCTGAATCAGTAATCAGACACTTCTAATGAAGAGATGAGTAACTATTCTGGAACTCTACATTGTATCATGGACTAAATCTGGATTCTTCTGAAAGCAGAATGTCTGTTGGTGTTTTTTCCCCTCATTTAGCACTTCATGAGAACCTGATATTCACTTCATGTTTTATGGCTCACTGTGCTCTTTAAATGTGGCTTGCTCTGCATGTATTTTACAGACCTAAAATAATGTGTTCTCCCAATAGATGGCATTTTAAAAAACTTAAATAATTTTAGTTCTTGTCCCCATACTATATTGGTTTTTAGATTAGAAGGTTTGTCCATTGTATTGAGTTTACTAGGTTTAATGAGCAAACCATGAAGAGTGTAACTGATGTGTTGGCAATAATGTAGCTAAAGTGTCTAGAATAAAACGTGATTTTGGAAGGGATAGCAAAATCTTGGCTGTTAGTGTTGAAAAACATGCAATGGTTTTCAGGTGCATGACTGATTTTTCTTTTCTTTGGTGGGGTTGAAGACTGAAAATACAGTTGTCTAACATGGAATAGAGAGAAGCCTGGGTCACAGGAAAAATAATAATCTGATAGGGAAGTGTGCTGTCTCCAGGAGAAAGAAGATACTCCTCACTTAAAATAGTGATCTGTGGCTAAGAGTAGTGGAAATCTGGTATGATATTGAAGTTGTGCTCTGACTTGATGAGTTGCATGACAACAATCAATGACAATGTTTTTGTATTGGCAAGCTCCTAGAAGTGAAGTATCTTCCTTGGTTTAAACTTGACCCAGCTGCCGTTCATTGTTCTGCTCTATTTTTCCAGGAAATAGCACATCATAGTGACCACGGACATACATCAGTTGATAGGAACGCATACTGCGGATAGTGTCAACATTCTAATGACATCCATGACTTCCCAGGGTCTTTTAGAGAAAGAGTGGTGAGGATATCACACTATGACACCCCATTTAAAGTACTTTGGGGGAGTAAGAGCGGGTGCACATAATATATATAGTACTGCTTTGTCCACACCTACTAGATCAAATGTGTGAGTCAACACTTCAGCACTGGTCTCAAGGGCTACACAGAGATCCAACAAAAATAATAGTGGAGGTTTAAGGCCATAAGCAGATACACCATTGTTTGCCAGGTGGGCTGTGTGTGCCATATCCTTCATGTGAAACTTGTTTGTGAAGAGAGCAGGATATTGGCTAAGGGAAAATGTTGCTGGAGAGTGTGACTGCTGTATCTGTTTTATGGAAGGAGATTGATGACATGGCCTTGAGAGTTCAATGGGTTCAAAATTGCAACTTTTGTCTATATCTTCCCTGTTACAGGGGAAATATGCAGCTAAATCTGAGGCGGAATCATGCAAAAGTTGTGAGTTTTCAGCTCACTGAAGCAAATTTCACTTCTTTCCCACCCCAAGGGGAAATGTTCTACATTTCCCCATAATTCAGGTGTGTAAATTGCATTAGACTTTCCCCTTTGCTGCAGCTTATTTACAAAACCAGCCTGTCAGAGGTTACATTTATTCTGTGGTTAGAGCTGCATACATTACAAATAGTGTGTGTTTGTTCTGAGTCACTTGGGTTTGTATTCAACTTCAAATATGAAATGTAGATTACAGTGCGCACATCTGCAGTTTTGCACATTGCAGTAACTTGATTTTTAGAGTACAAATGATTTTCTATACCTCTGAATATTGCAAGCCTTTGATTTCTAAGCCTTATGTTTAGGCTTTTGCACTGGCAAATAAAATTATTTCAAGTTTTCATATACTGTACAAACACTAATATTTACATTTTATAAAAAGAGCCTCCTACAAGGGATGGAAAATGTAGGTTTTTGATCCAAGTTGAAATGACAGCATCGTACTACACTTTATTCATTAGGCATTCTGAAGCAATTGCCTCTGACATCTAAATGGCAGAACAAATATATTTTATCATATTATTGACAGACCTGCAGCTCTATATAAATGAGCACTCCCTGCAGTTTAGCTGCTAGCCTAATTTTCCTTAATACTAAGTCTCCCTTGGCCTGAGATTCAGGAACCATGAATTCTATGTGTGTATAGCATTTGCCTTTCTCCTATGTTGCTTTCATTGACATAATTCCATTATTTTAATGCTGCTGCATCGTTAATCACATATCACGCAGATAGATGTGCACTTTTATTCTAATGGTTTGCTGAATCAATGAAATATTTCCTGTGTTCTGTCAGTTTTGTTTTAAGAGTAAGATCTTACTCTGAGACACCTGCAGCTAATTCAGGATGCTGGGCAGTTTTCAATATAGGAGAGATGATATCAAAGGATTTGTTTAGCTTAAGGTCTGATCTGTTTATGCTTTTTGGTACTTGTGGAAAAAGTGAAAAATTCATCCTTTCCTTGCCTTTTTTGGATGAAAGTTTTCTTTAAACACAATTTTAGATGAAACAGGAACATTAGTATAGTAGACACCAGACACACTTTAAGTGAGAGACATGAGTTTCCAGGATATGCTTTTTACAAAGACTTATTTTCAATTTTCAGCCATTATGCCATGTGAAAGTTTACTGAGGTTGAACACTTAACGCTGAATTGTTAGCCTGATATCCTAAGCAGACAAGTTACAAACTGTTGGAGGGCTATTACAATCTATGGGAGTATGGCTTGTGAGCTCATTCACAGCTGTGTAAATCTGTGTACTCTACTGAAATGATTAGATGTTTAAAAACATTGCTAACAGTCTGAAAATAACATGCACATACAATCCCTTGGAGGATCACGGAACCACCAGTAATCTTGCCAAAAACATCAAAGTCTTTACTTCAGTTTGTAGTAGGAACACAGAAATGATTAAGTTAAAAATATTAGTGTAAAGGTATCTCCAGGAGATCAGGGTGCATTAATAAATTATCTGAGTACATTTTAAGCAACGTCTTACAACTGCTTATAAAAGTGCTCTGTGATGAAATTCATAGTCTTCCAAATTAAACATTGTGAAAGAATGCACCCCTGTGTCGATATTCTACACACTGTTTTAATAATCTTTGTACAAACTATGTCTTGTAAGATAAAATTTGAAAACTCCTGGTTTGCTGGTCAACATTGTCCTGATAAAATGGGTATGGCAACATTGTAGGTGATGTTATAATCTTCCACTATATGGTGATCTTGACACATATTCCAAACTGGCAATTTTGGAATATGTGTTAAGGAGTTGGTCTCAAAAAAAGCTGCATTTAAGCAGTAAACAGAGGTATGAGGCAGGAAGGGAAACAAAGGAAACTCAAATAGATATCCAACTGGAAATAATTTTTCAAATGGGGGGCCGAAACTATAAAAAGGAGGGAGAAACATGCAAAGACACCACTCTCTCCCTGCCCATCTTCTTCACATCTTTTGAAGTGGCAAAAGAAGCATTTGTTGGATTCTGGGAAATGGGGTTCTGACCTAACATATCAGTCAGTAAGACTGCTGAAAGCATGTGGTGAGAAATTTTTGCTTTGAATTTAACATAGTTTATTAAATTAGGCTCTAATTGTGTTTTATCTTTATTTTTCTCGTAATATAGTTAGTTAATTTGTTTTATTGTTTTATCTAATCCAGTGTGTTTAAATTGAAGTGTTTGGGAAACTCCTTTTGGAGTGGCAACTTGTGTGCATATTATTTCTATTAAAGAGATAATGGACTTTATATAAACTTTCATTGTCCAGAGAGGGCTGGGCAGCATAAGACATACATTTCTGGGGGGAAATCTAAGACTGGGAATATGTTGGGGTCACCCTGCGGTGTAACTGAGCCTGGCAAGAACCAAGATGTGGCTTGCTGGCTGCAGCATTCACACAGACATAGCTGGGATGATTTTCAGGGCTGGATTAACCAAAGGACTTTAGGGGCCTCAGGCTCAAGGGGACCTACTGCCTCAAGCCCCAGCAAAGATATGGGCACCGTATCAGCCTGCACTGCATCGCATGTGGGGCAGACCTGTCTTCCATGCTCCAGTGCTGCCCCACCCCTGTGGGTGGCCTTTATGTGGGCCTCGGGCCACCCCAACGCCAGCTGGGTTGCCCCAGCGCTAAGCTGATTGAGCTGATCAGGGCTGAGCAGAGAACATGTTACAAAGCATGTGCTAATTGTGGTTTTCAGAGGCTTCACCTGGACAAATTTGCATGGATTTTCATGAGCACAGTAACAAAAAACAAATAAACAAACAAAATGAAAAACACCCCCCTCCCCCATACACATTTGTGACCCCACAATTATTCTTCCTGCCAAATCCCAATTTTCTGCTGCAAGCCGTGGAAATGCTAGAGGCTCTTAAAGGGCGAGTGAAGAATGTTTTTAGGACTGGCAAAACTGTCTTTGTCTTTAACCTCATACGTATAAATAGCTGAGTTTTTGCCAAGGCATTTAATAAATAAACAAACAAACAGCCAGGGCAGAGAGCAAGCAGGGAAAATTTTAGCAAACATTATAGAAATTTGGCAAAGTTATAAGAACCTGAAGATGGGTTTATAATGGAAAGTGTTAGCCTGGCATCATTGCCGCTCTGCCTATAATCTGTCCTGAATTTTTAATAAAACCTCTGTGAAACCATGTCCCCATAAATGATAAAATAAAGGAAAAGTCAGGCATGTAAATGATCAAAAGTTGAAACATGGACTTAACTGGTGCTACTGCCGATCTTGTGTGTGGATTTAATATTGTCTTTATGTCAGATACTATCTCTCAAAATAAATCAGACTTACTTCAAACCCACTTCATGCACATTTTTTGAGAAAGGAAAAACATTTCAACTAGGTCAACAATAACCTTATGCAAGTCTGTTAGCTGCAGGTATGCTATATTTAAAGAACTAAGGAGGCTGCAAAAGTTAACAGAAGGAGCCCACTTCAAAGTGAATGTATTTTTGGATTAAAGTTAAGAAAGGGGAAAATTCTATTTTCAGTAAAAGGAACTTGTTCTCTTAAACGCAGTACTGTATATCAGAAAGACAAGTCATTGACTATGTGCAGTCCCTAATGACAGCATGGAAAGTGTTATAAAACAGTATAGGTGAACCCATTTGGGATTACCGTAGAGTCAAAAGTTCCAAAATGATTTTTAATATTGTAAAAAGTTTGTATAACTGCTCCTCCTTTTTTATCTTTCATTACTGAACATCTCTACCCTTCTGCTAGTAGCCCCCCAGAAATATAACAGACAAAATGAGACTCTCGGTTTCTGAGTACAGTGTCCTCCTTGCTCTGTAGAACTCCCCATTTTAGAGTTGTGGAGTCCCTAGCACTACCTGTCCTCCAGGTGAGCAGAGCTACAACAGAAGCCTTCTTCATATAGCTGGACCTACTCTTTGGAGAAATGCCTGCATTCCATGGTATAAGAAGGATGAACCTGCTGATGTTTCTGCATAGGTAGAAAACCTTACTCCATCTATTCCCCTAGTCCAGTGGTGGGCAAACTTATTAGTCAACTGAGCCAAATATCAACAAAACAGCGATTGAAATTTCTTTTGAGTGCCAAATTTTTTAAACTTAAAATATATAGGAAGGTACATTGTTATTAACTTAATAAGGGTATTCCTAACCATCTCAACATACCTTTCTCAATTCTCGACACTACATCTTCTTTCACTCCACAACGTTTCCCGTACTTGTGTGAAAGAAAGAAAGAAAGAAAGAAAGAAAGAAAGAAAGAAAGAAAGAAAGAAAGAAAAGCTGGCTGGGCTGGGCTGGGCTGGGCTGGGCTGGGCTGGGCTGGGCTGGGCTGGGCTGGGCTGGGCTGGCTGGCGGGGCTGGCTGGGCTGGCTGGGCTGGCTGGGCTGGGCTGGCTGGGCTGGGCTGGCTGGCGGGGCTGGCTGGTGGCTGGGGTGGCTGGGCTGGCTGGCGGGGCTGGCTCGCTCGCTCGCTCGCTCGCTCTGGGGCGGAGATCCCAGCCCCGGACGCTGATCCTCGCCCCGTGCTGGGAGGCGACCCCGGGAAGGAGGCAGACGGCGGATAGGACCCCGGGAGCCCGCCGCGGCCGCAGCCACCACCCTGCCCCAGCCCCGTAGGGCAGGCAGGCAGACCCGCGCTCCTGAGCCGAGCCTGCCTGTCCCACCCTCGGGGCGGGGACGGCCAGCCCAGAGGCTGGACACAGGCCGGGTCTGCCGCGGCTTACCGGGTCTCCTTCTCCCATGTTCCCTCCACCCCTCTCCAGGCGGCAGCCAGTGTCCTCGCCCCCCCCCCACCCCTCTCCAGGCCTCCCTCCAGCCCCCTTACCTGGCCGGAGGCTCGCAGCTGCAGGGACGGCCGGCAGAGCTGCTCCTCGGCCAGGCCGCTCCCACCCTGAGCACGCTGTGTCTGCGCATGCTCAGGGCGGGAGATTTGAATCTCCCCAGCCCAGCCGCAGCAGCAGTCTGCATTTAAAGGGAACAAGGCCCGCACCTGGAAGAGCCAAATTCAAGGGGCTAAAGAGCCGCTTGTGGCTCGCGAGCCGCGGTTTGCCGACCACTGCCCTAGTCTTCAGTGTGGGAGGGAGAAATTTTAACTGCAATCTGTTTTCCTCTCATTTGGCTCCCTCTTGAGGGTGCCCACAAAAAAAATGTGCTGAGTCAAAACTAATATAGTACAATCATAAATACTGTGGTGGCAATAATATAGTTGTGGTAATATATTAATCTTATTAAATGGAGCACACCTGTAGTAGGCCAGCAGTAAGGAAAATTGGATCAAAGCCATCAAAATAGGGGAAGATTCTTTGGTGCTCCACACAAGTTCATGGAATAAATGGAGCTGGAAACTTACTTCTGTATTGCCCCTGGCGCACTGAAAAGATAAATAATATAGAGGAAATTATTTATTTTCTATCTAACTCTCTGTACTTGGACAGGCATAGAGGATTTTAACTGTTAGATACAATACAGAGTCTACTTTTGTCACCAACAGAAAAATATTGGGGAGTCTGAGAGAAGTTGGCAAAAATCAGAGTTCAAAATGATCTCCCAGGTTATTATCCAACATGAGGAATCCTGTAATCAATTGGCAAGAGCCTCAACATCAGCCGTTCTTCCAAAAAGTGTACAATTCACTTCAGAGAATTTATGTAAATTTGCTTTATAGTCGTACCGGTCTCTAAACTCTGGAGTTCACTATGCTCCATTGACTGTAACTCTCCCTGTATTCTTTCTCTTCTTATCTTTAACTGATGCTTTCACAACCTGCCAAAGACAAAGGTCTTTCTTCACTATTCAGTAACAATGAGCTCCAAAAGTGTATATAATAGGTGAGTTGAGGGTCTCTCTCTAATTTTACTCTGGGCATATGTCTGATTAGCAGGATATGGTAAGGTGCATCTTATTACCTTAAACACTTTACGTCTCAATGTTGCTTCATAAGCATCCTCATGGAAATAAAATACTTAATTTTTAAAGCTGTTTTCCTATGGAGTAATCTCTTCAAAGATTTAAGTAATTGTTGCACGAATGTTAGTCATTACATTCAGTAATATTCTTTGAGTATGCAAAGTCTGAAATGGATAAAATTGGTCATATGGAAAATATTTATTTTTCTCATACTTTTCCTTTGGATCTCTTTTGTTCACCTTGTACTCTTTCTTTTCTTCTCACTAACCCTAAGAGGCTTGTATGTCTTCAAAGAGCCATACGTTTGTTTTTCTCTGGTTGGAAATATTTTTCTTTTCAGAGCATATTGATTGATTTTTAAGTTTTTGCATGGTATCCATTGTGTCTTGGTTACTCAGACTCATTTTCATACAGTTGAAAATTTAAAATAGTTATACAACTAACTTAAGGTGGAGAAAATTCCAGTAGAAAGTAATTGCTAACAAAAAACTCTAGCATCACCTGTTGCTGCTGGAAAGGCTACAGGCATTCTGTCTACCACACGCCTATCTGGATCTGCCACAGGTCCAGACATTTTGGTCACATAAAAAGTTTCCAAAAACCTTCAATGTACATTTAGATCAAAACCCAGAATGTTATGTTGCAAGGAAATGCCCTGTCCCCCAACTTCTTAACAAAGGAGGGATCCTGCTTCAAATATGATAAACTGCAGGAAAACGCTTCCCCATACTATGGCACCTGAAAGAACATTACCATTGAGATGTGGCTAAAGAAAATACAAAATATTAGAGCTGGAATAAATCCAACTCATATTTGACTTGCAGATCTCTAGCCAATATAGGAAACAAGGGCAAATAGCAGTAGCCCAGGGCTAACAACACACTGTACTGTGCTCTGATCGACATAATTGTTAGTCTCTGTTAGATTCATTCTTCCCCAGGAAATTGGTAACTCTTCTAATAAACTCACTCCATTTATGTGTTGTATGAAGGATGACAGTATATAACTCTGTGAAACTCCACATAAAAGCTATTGGAGTACAAAAGCACTTATCCACATGGAATGTAAGAGACACAGACAATGGTTCCCTGTTGGCATTTACTACCCAGGAAGGACAAGGTTCCAGAAACTTTTCTGGATCTAGAAGCCAGCAGAAATCCAAAATCAGACGATCTAGCATTTGACCTCTCCGGATATTACCCTTCCCACCCACTCCTCAGCTTCAGATAGTCTGGTGCACACAAGGTCTTTTGTATCTTCAAGTAAGTTGAAATTCCATCATCATCGGGCAATCTTGCATCAACAACTGAACTGAGACTGTTCAGCTTACGCGCACACTATCCTTTGGAACAAATTCCGTAATTGACACTTTGAAGTCACTATGGTAGAGGTAGAAAAAAAATGTCTTGTATTCTGCTCAGACATGGCATCAAACTTTAAAAGGCATTTATCTAAAGCACAGCTTTCTTCTGAGGCTTACGCACTACCGCTTTATAAAGAAGTTGCTTAATTTCTGAAAGATCACTGATCAAATGACTGGTGCCTGACTCTCTCTTAAATAGAAGCGGCTACACTGCATAAAGGAGACTGAAGTGTAAGACTATAAAGTGATGCAGAACTTTAAATTGGCTTCTTAAGCTACGTAATTTCATAATTTTTAAACCAAATGGTAAGAATATCTAAAATTTCAGAGCATCTTTGGCCATCTTTGGGGCTAGGCAATGGGGGGTTGGATGCTCAGCACCTCTTTAGGTGTTAACACCAGCCATTAGTGACCACTTGTGACTCTATATGCCATCCTACGTTGATACAGAGTGCGCGCTTTCTATTTATAAAAGATCAAACATTCTCATGAACTTCTTAGAGAACGGCATAGCAATGAAACTTGCTCTCCAACATGGTTTATTGTTATTTCTTGAGCAGCATATGTCACTGTTCTGCTTGTCTGGGTTTGCTTCTTGGCAACCTGTAGTGTTTGGCATACAGATGGTCAAAGGTAGATCTACAGCCATATATTTTTTAGCTTTGAGTTAATTTATCTAATTTGTAGGTTCCCTTGACTTACTGTTTCTCACCTACTCATGGGACGTAGGAATACTATCACTATGTGAAAACAAACTGCTGCTTATTTGCATCTTAATTACCCCAAGCATGTAATTGCAGCCATTATTAGTGAAGCCACTTGTATCTTCACATCCTCCGCAACAACATCCATTATCAGACAAATCAGGGAGAAAACCCACAGAGCCAAATCAAAAGGCTAGGATAGTAAAATAACCTTTAAAATCCCTTAATATGGCTATGTCACGTTTTGGACCAAAGGCTACTAATTATAATATCTGCACGTTAGTTTGGTTCAGTTACATTGATTGATTTTACAATAATTGGAAACTGGTCTGAGTTTTTCTTATTGTGTAGAATAATTCTACAGCTTGTTTAGTAACAGCGCTATTTAGCTATAATATAATCTTCTAAGTAGATGATGATTTGAGTAGACGGACTTGCCCTCGGAGTGATACAATCTTCCATTACACCTGTATTTTACTAGTATGCTCATTCATTTGACTAGTAAATGAACTTGCTAAGAGTATCTAGCAATGTTCTAGGTGTTGCAGAAAATATCTTAAAATAATCTCCATACAAATGTCCTTTTTTGCCCACAGTCTAAAATGACACTTGTAGTTATTGAGGAAAGCCAAAAGGAAAATTTAGCCTGCAGTCCCTTTGGATGACTGTGAACACTACAAAACTGGATCCAAGATAACCAAAGACAAAACAGCCATTTAAACAATGTGGAATCTTGTTTGTCTGTCTTCTCAAAATGACTATTTAACAGTTTCTCTTCCACTCTCTTTTCCAGATAAGGGATTCCACCCGCCCCCACCCCCTCTCATTATTGAAATGAATCCTAAATTAAATTTTAAGCAGTGACCTGTCTTGGTCATATTGAGCTCCTAATTAAGACTCGGTTGTATTCATCTACAGAAACTAATTTAGAATCTTAAATCCCAGTTTGTAAATAGCTGAACTGGTATGTTGGAAGACTAGGTAGTTTATAAATAAATAAATAAATATAATAGTAATTTAACACCTGTACACCAAGCTCTAACTGAAATTCATTGATGTGAATTAGTCAAGTGTTTGTAAAGCACTTGTAGAGCTTGGAAACCTGGCTGGTTTCTCATGTATGGGGGAAAGATGATTTCTAATAATCATAATGTTTATTACAATACTGCTTACGGGCTAACCGAGTATGGTAATGCCCCACTGTGCAAGGCATTGTACAGACGCAAAGTGGCGACAGTGCCTGCCCTGAATAGCTAACAATCTAAATAGACAAGAGAAACACAGGGTGAGGGAAATGGTGAACAACACAAGCAGAATGAACAATGTGGTGGTGGCTGACGTCATGTTAGTTCAATAGTGTTTTGGGTTGGTTTAGTTATAGGATAGGATAAATGGAATGAGAAGTGAAGAAAGAGGGGCTGTTTAAGAAAAAGGGGGGAAGGGAGTAAGAAAGGCAGGTGTGGATTGAAGCTGATGTGAAGAGACTGAGGGGGTGATAGGAGAGGGCTGAGGCACACAGCCAATTAGCACAGGGTATAGAACATCCAGGCAAAACCGTAGGAAATTTTGTGACTAGCCAGAAGTCCCAGCTTTGGCTGTTCTGCTACCGTCCCTATAGGCTGGGGTCTCTGACTTGTTTTTCCTCTGCCGTTTTCCACCAAGGCCTTGTGGTGGAGGGGAGGGGAGACATCACCTGGGTCGTACTACCCGAACCGTTGAGGGCTCTTCTGCATAGTTGTGGTTCAAGAGATTGCTGGGGGAAGGGATGGTTCCAGCTGGGCTCCATTTCACCTCTTCCCCTCAGTGCAACAGTCCCTGCAGCTACTCTTACTGGCTGGAGTCTGATGGTTCTTCCTTGTTGCCTTCTCTCAAGGCCGCATGGGTTAGGGGCGAGGGGGTTGATGGGGAGAGATGCCTTCAGACTAGAGGTGTCCTTCCACAGCACATTTCTTCAGGCCTTTATGTGAGGGCTAGCTAAATCCTGACATATCTTTTGTCCTCCTCCCCCTTCTTTTGAGAAAAAACCCCAGGAAGAACCCTTCCTCGAAGCTGGAGCCTGCTCTGTAGCAAAGTAGGCATGGATCCACACAGCCTTCATATCAGAGCATTCTGACCTGCAGGAGTTCCCTGCACCACTTCATGCAAGATGCTGTTCAAGGGAGCTGAGGATAAGCAGCTATGGTTGTTCACGGCCATTTTCGTCTGTTGATAAGAAGTACAGTGGGTACTACAGCCCCGAGCCTTTGGTAGTGGCTATGTTCCTACTGTATGTCCTGGGCAAGAAAGTCTAACATCTTCATTAATGATCTTGATGATGGGATAGACTGCGTGCTTAGTAAGTTTGCGGATGACACCAAGCTGTGGGGAATGGTAGACATGCTGCAGGGCAGGGACAGGATCCAGGGAGACTTGGACAAATTGGAACACTGGGCTGAAAGAAACCTCATGAGGTTCAACAAAGACAAGTGCAAAGTCCTGCACTTAGGACGGAAAAATCCCATGCACTGCTACAGGCTGGGGACCAATCAGCTAAGTAGCAGCGCTATAGAAAAGGACCTGGGGGTTATGGTGGACGGGAAGATGAACATGAGCCAACAGTGTGCTCTTGTTGCCACAAAGGCCAATGGCATATTAGGCTGCATCAGTAGGAGTATTGCCAGCAGATCGAGGGATGTGATAATTCCCCTCTATTCGACACTGGTCAGGCTGCATCTGGAATACTGTGTCCAGTTTTGGGCTCCCCACTACAGAAAGGATGTGGACAAATTAGAAAGAGTCCATCGGAGGGCAACAATAATGATTAGAGGGCTGGGGCACATGACTTATAAGGAGAGATTGAAGGAACTAGGCTTATTTAGTCTACAGAAGAGAAGACTGAGGGGAGATTTGATAGCAACCTTCAACTACTTGAAGGATTGCTCCAAAGAGGAGGGAGCTAGGCTGTTCTCGATGGTAACAGAGAACAGAAGAAGGAACAATGGTTTCAAATTACAGCTGGGGAGGTCGAGGTTGGATATTAGGAATAACTTTCTCACTAGGAGGGTGGTGAAGCATTGGAATGGGTTACCTAGGGAGGTGGTAGAATCTCCGTCTTTGGAGACTTTTAAGGCCCGGTTAGACAAAACCTTGGCTGGGGTGATTTAGTGGGATTGGTCCTGCTTGTTAGCAGAGGGTTGGATTAGATGACCTCATGAGGTCCCTTCCATCCCTATTATTCTATGATTTTATGATTCTTTACTGTAAGCCCCTGTTGCTTTTCCCAGAGCCCATCATGCTTACTTGGGCTCCTGTGCCATGTACAGGCTTTCCCTCAGACTGCATTTGATTTCAAAAGGGCGACATGCACACTATCTACAGTATTATCAAGAATCAAAATTGCCAGCCATTGTGGGTCAGGTTTAAAAAACAAGCAAGGGAATTTAATGTTAAAGAAGCTTATCACTGGGAGTTGTATGCAGTACGGTTATCCTTCTTACTGTTTATTCAGTTACAAGTCTGTTTAGTCATATGTGCGTTCAGTGCTAATAAGATCTGGCTAGATGAAATATACTCACAGGGGGAAGAAAGGTCATTCTTTGCCCCAGGAGAAGATATAGCACTTAAAAGAAAATTAATGAAATATCAAAATGCAGTCATATAAATTTACTTGGAATCAAGGTATTTACGACATTTTCAGCATTGCCTTGATGAAGGCTGTATTTAGCAGTTCTGTCCTTAACTCTTTCAGAGACGGTTAACTACAGTATGGTGATTTGGCACACAAAGGTGGATCTGCAGAGTAGCTACTTCCTCTGTAGCATACTTTCTGGACTGTCCAACTGATGAGCAGTTAACGTTGCAAGGGCTAGAAGGAATTGGATACTGGCACAGAGGGATAGCCAATAGCAGAATGCCTCCCTTTGGGGGTGTGCTTCTAGGGGAGAGTGTGATCGCCTGGATGGATTTTGCACAGAGGATCTGCAGGGTGTGGTCCCCTTTCTACCGAGTTTCCAAATCTGTCTCTTTTTGAAGGGATTCAAGCAAAAATTTTAGATAAAAACTAAATGCCTGGTGAACTTTTATCCTCCCAATTGTTTTTCTCATGAGATGGCAGCAAGTAGGCAATTATCTTGTCAAGAACAGTTACGAAGATATTAGATTTGTTACTGCCTGTGTATTTTCTCTTTTTATAGACAGAGATGATCCCAAAAAGCAATGAGTGACAAAGATGAATGTCTTATGGGACTTAAGCATGGTTGTGGAACATTTTGTATTGTATTATGTAATTTAACCAGAACCAATGAACCAATAAAAATGTGATTCTTCTTTTAGCAGCATTGTCAGTGATCAGAGACAGTGTTAATTATTCACTTTGGAGCATCCTCTTCTGTTGTTTTGTAATAGTATTGGCTTAAAACAGTGCGTGTCAAGGGTGCATGCACATTTCTTCCCAATGTGTACAAGTTACTGTTAAGTCATGTGAATTTATTTCTGTAGCTATATTGTCGATCAATCAAGGAATAAAACTGAGCACAAAATAGGGAGTTATGTTTTATCAAAACAGGTAACTTCAGTGTGTATATATGAGTTGAAATTTTGGTGCATGTAATTTGTAGGCCAGAGGTTTCTAAGTTACAAAATCATGCCGCTCCGAATAAGTGAATGTTTAGATAACTCTAATGCGGCATTGCACTTGCTACCTGTTTCGCTTGCTTTCTTGAATCTTTTCTAAAGCTCAGGTTGAAAGCTGGGATTTATGATGAATGAAAGGATATCCAAAGGATTGCGAAACTAGTGCTAGGAATAAAATGAAGTTAAATATGGAATATATTTCTGTGCTTCTGGTATCTAGAGGAATCTGGATGAGCCATCAGGATGAGGAGTTGGCCTCTCTAGCTACACTGTATATTAGTACACCTCTGCTGCTCAACAATGAATGAGTGAATAATTGTACCATGCCACTGCAAAAGCGTACACTTATATATATTCTCAATAATATTACTAATGTTGGCCTGGGATCAGGCTCTTATTAGGTAACGTATTGTACAAACTCACTCACAAACATCATCACTGTCCCAAGGTGTTTTTCTAATCTAACAAATAATAAGCTGCCCCCCTTGCATTTTAAAAATTGGTTTGTAGGTGCGTCTTGACCTGTGGTGGGAGATTTTCTGCTACACATGGATTCCAACACCAGGATACTTAAGGGCAATAGAAATAGAATAAAACACTAACAGGACTGGAACCACCTGTTTAAATTTTGTGGTGGGTGTGGGGAGGGAGAGAAGAAGAAATATTAATAACTTAATTTAAAATATTGTTGTTCCTGCCCTGCTTCTGGATGGGTCTGGAAGTGAAATTTAATACAACTCAAGGCTGTTTTTTGTCTCCAACCAAACAGCAGCAGGAAGTCAAACAAATCTCTTGAGTTTGCTTTTGTATGACTTTTCAGCTCAGCTTCTCAGAGGCTCCCTATTTTGGCATGCTTTCCCAACCCAATCTCAGAATAGTTTTATAGAAGTGCTATGCACAGATAAATGCACCTATGTGCTAGAGGCGATGGAGTATGTTTACCTGTGTGTGTAATTGGCCAAAACCCATTATGTACAGCTTTCCTTGTACTTTTTGGAGATTTTAGTCCTAGCATATGTAAAACAACAATAATGAATGAATTATGAACCTGTTAAATAAAAGCTTATCTCTTAAATGACATTTGAATTACCCAAATATCAGTTATTTGTAGAGTTCTTAAAGTTCAGCTAGAAGTCCAGCTCACTAACTCAGATGGTTATTTCCCATAGTCATTTCCATTTAAAAAAATACCTATCAATAGCTTTCAAACTGACTACTTTGTTGTTCTGTTGCAATTAAAATTAATCAATATTATGAGTCATTTAATTTTTCCTGGCGCTCCTTGCAGGCCTGGCTGAGGGTAGCAGTGGGATGGAGGGGTGAGGTAGATGTACAGTACAGTATCAATTAAATTATAAATATTCTTATTCCATAGGATATTAATGAACCATTGAAAGGACAAGGCTGACAAATGTACTCAAATTAATTGGGGAGAGAGGAAGGGTGACCTGAGATTAATCAAAACAATAAATTAATAACCAAAATAAGTGTTCTACTTAACCTCCTTATTATCAAAAGATACTTCTGTCACAATTCAGGGCTGCTGCACCTCTATTTCCCCAGTGGTCCATCAAGGCACCAACTTTTAGGCTCCTGGCTGTCCAGCTGTCACCTCTCTTGGGCAGAGACACGCACCTCTCTTCCTCTTGATCAGGGTATTTCCAGGCAGCACAATTTTCTGCCTATACTGTGAATTACAAAGCAAGTCAAAGTGTCCCAGGAGGCCTGCTTTGCTTTCCTTCCTCAGAGACTGTAAACAGTGTAATTGCCCACAGTTAAGTTATTGCACAGCTATTTCTAAACAAATATATTGATTTTTAAGATAAAAGCACTAGAGAAAATATTAAAAACATTGAAAGGGAAGCACACATATGCTGATAAGCTTATCAGAGTTCACAACAGCTCCAAAAAAGACCTTGGGTAGATGAGCAGTCCTTAAAAACCCCATTTAGGGGTTTTTCTGTGGTTACAAGTTGAATTGGCCTTGGCTTCAAACAAACATGCTTGTGAACTTGAGAGTCATTCCTTTACATGATCTGGGTCTTTGATCTCAGAATAAGTAACTTCTCAGGGTGTAGCTTCAAAAGGCTGGGTTTTTGCATAACTGGGTGAGTTACATTTGTATATACCAGTGGTGTGCAACCTGCGGATCCGGAGCCGCTTGAGGGTCTTTGGCTGTTCTCTTGGGGCTCTGGGCCTTCCTCCCACCCACCACCAGGGGATCCTCCTGGCTCCACTCCCTCCCCCGCCACTGAGGGACCCAGTAGCTGGCACCCTGTCCCACCTCCCAGCTCCCCCCACCATGAGGCTACACCCGTTACAGCTCTCAAAATACTTAGTTATTGAAGGAAATTTTAAAAACGGATCTTCTTATCTTTTGGGTTGCCGACTCCTGGTATCTACATACTCCTAAAGATTTTCTGGGAAACCCACTTAACCTAAAAGTTCATATTGTTTCACACAGTTGTCTGGAGAACACTTCCCAGGTTTCCATTAGTCAGGTCTCCTCACTGAAGGCGTTACCTACAATCCTGCAATAGTACATAAATATTTGCATTTTAATACAATGAATTCCTAAAAAATATTAAACTTAATTCAAAAAAGTTTGTCCAATTGAAATCTGTCACAACTTCTTACATCCCTTGTGAAGTATGATAAATGCTGTTGCTATAGTTGCTGCTTTCGTACTCCATGTAGTTATTAGTGGCATGGGATTATGTAGTTTGATTTTCTGAGCAGAACGCTCTCTAAATTGTGTAACCGGTTTAGGATTTTTCTATAGTGTTTATCGCTGAGGTATTCTAGTAGCACACAAATTCTAATAATGCTGAAATTATACCGTGCTGCAAAAAACACTTCTCTGTCTTGTATAAAACTTTTCACAAGTACTAAGAATAAGCAACCAGAGTACATAGTATATAGCAGGGAGTAACACTCTCGCATGAATAATAGTAGAGGACAAGTAAAAATCCTTCTCCAACTCTGATATGATAAAGAAGCACAGAATTAAACTAAGGTGTTCCTTCAGTTTTAATATTTGGCCACTGTAATTGTCAGGTTTTCATAGATTAGGAGTTGTTTCCTCAGGCATACAGTAAACCTCATTCATTTGTTATACCAGTTCCCTGCAAACCATGCAGATGAACTGCCATGCAGAGGTGGCTTTTGTGGTAGGTGAAGCAGGTGCATGCCTAGGGCCTCGAGCAAAAGCTGTGTCTGCTTCGGTCAGCAGCAAGACGAAGAGCTGGCTGCTGGGGCCGGGGCTGGCAGCAGGAAATTGGGGCCACAGACAGGGAGGTTGGAGGGGGGCACAGGAGGGGCTGGGGCCACAGGGGGGCTAGTGACAGGGAGCTGGGGCCACAGAGGGGGGCCCTACAATGGGCCTTCACTTAGGCCCCCCAATAGCCAAAGGCTCTGCTTCCATGATAAAATTGAACCCAGTGAAATATTGTGACTTCTGCTGTATAAAACTCACTTCTGCGTTGGCCTATCAAAGCAGAAGCTGAACAAAGGGGTAACCCGAGACCAATTTACTTGTTCTTTAATCTATACCGTGTGCGGATTTCAAGGCTGCAAACCTCTAACTTCTGTCTTTTATCAACAACCTTACTGGAATTGAGAGTGCTACCATTAAAGCTCATTTGTTTCTATGGGCATCTTCTGCCATTTCCTTAAGCATATGAAACCGGAGACATTTCTAGTTGCAAGGGATCGTGCATAACAGATGTGACAGTCATATATGTTAAAATTTTTAGAAACACCTACATCTCATTGTTTGTTAGGCATCTACATGAATTAGGTGCTCTTGAAAACTTTAACATAGAACTGTACTCAGGAAAAGATCTTCCCACTCATCCAGACAATTAGCGAGTCTGTTGTTATGAATGATGGAGGTGCTCCACACAACCAGTTTCCTTATTTTTAAGCACAGGCAGATAATCGAGTATTATTTGGAACTGATAGTCTTTGACATATGTGGATTTTTATTCTTATTAAAGGAATTCAGCTACTCAGGATTGGTTAATATGCAACTGCTAACTTCTGGGTCTGACCAGAACAATCTTGACCCAAAGTCTGATGATGGGTAGTTTTTGTGAAATGACTGGATGTTCCTAGTAGGGTGCAGAATGTGTGTCTTGGTAAAATGCTCACTGAGCCTTGGCATACATTGCTTTTACAGAATGTAAGAGTGGTCTGCATATGTCAATATAAAGCAACAAATGGCACAAATGAAAAGTCCAGGAATTGGCTTTCCAGATGCTGTTTTGCTAGTGATCTGTGCAAAGACCAAAATGCATGCCCTGTGCAAGTCCATGGAGAATGCACTGTATAGCTTTCATTGAACCAAATGCCTAATATAGTTCTGACTCTTCCATTGAGAAATGTTTGTTTCGTTAGTCCTAGGTGTCTGCCGCACATGTTTGTTTCAACCACCTTCATATGTGGTGGTTTTTTGTTTCTTGACCTCAAATGGGAATGGATGTTCTGCTATCATGAATAGTTCAGAGGAGGTGCATACCACCTTTTCATTAGGGTATGTGACTGCAGGCAGATGTTTCTTCATTGTAAACAGTCTTGACCTCAGCAGGTCTTTGCTCCTTTTGCAGTCTGTTTAGGGCAGGTTTTAGTTTGTTTTGTGTTAACACTAGCTGTTTCAAAATAACAGTAGGTCCAAATTAAGGATTAAGGATAGAGGTGGGTGGTAATGTTTTCTTCTCCATCTTAAATAGAAGGGACAGCTGTTGAGCCTATCAGATGTTAAATGTATTTGCTGTAAATACCGATCAGGCTTTCGTGAACAGAAAAAAATTCTCCCCTTGAGTACCATAAGGGACTCACCAAGAGAAACGATTTGCCCAGGAGTCTGTGTTTGAAAAACATTTCTAGATATGAAATCAATGAGTGGGCATAGCATGAGAAGCCAATTGCACTTTGCAATGTCCATAAAGAATTTTTAGGGTTGACGCTGTCCAAAGAAATCTCTCTAGCTATATCTGTTCTGCTTATTACAGAAGGAAATAAGGAGGGAGGAGGGAAGACCGTGGGCATAAATAAAATGTGGAGATTAATATATAGAAATTCTATAAAAAACAAAAAGCCCTTAAACTAAGTACTCATGTGTGAGGAATTCAAGGACTTAGCTGTATAAATTCAAGCAAGACTAGTCTTAAGTTCTTGTAAGCCTTCTAAGTGCAGTGGGTCTCTTCTCAATTCTGAGGCTCCTCAATGGAAAGAAACCTTGGGATGTAGTTTTCAAAGATGTGCAAACTTGGAACATCACAAGAAGCATCCATCTGGATGTGCATTTGAATATCGTCTCAACTTGGTCCAAGCTGATGTCATCTATTCATGTGGGAATGACTACCTTTAGTCAAGGACAAATGAAAATGCTGACCAAGGTAATGTTCATATGGCTCACATAAAGGTGAGAGAGGTGAAAAATGAACAGACATTGTGAATGTTCTATGGATGTTTGAGAATTATTCTCTGAGCTTGGAGATATGGTTTATAATGGGGAAAAATGAAATTTATTTGAAAAAATGGTGAAATTCAGTAAAAAATTTCAATATTTGATCATCTCTAATCTGTTCTATAGGCTTCAGAAAGAAAGCACATGGAATTTTGAACACCGTGGGAAGAGGTTGCCTCTGATTATAAAGAGCTTATTTACAGTATTAGTTTCATGCTTTTTCAAATATATCCTGGCTATTTGAAAGATGGCCTGAATTGGAAACCTTTCCCCTGGATCCAAAGTGTGTGGGAGGTTGGACCTATCCATTGTCTGGAATGTCTTAATCAGGCCTAATGGAGAGGAGTTAGTTTTCAGAGTGCAGATAAGGTGCAAAATGATTGGCATTATTTCACAGTTTTGCAGTGTATTCCACTGTGGTAGTGAACACATAGGGTGCGTCTACACTTGTAAATTAAGTTGACTTAAACAGGCTTAAATCGACTTAATTTACTCTGTGTCTACACTGGAGTTTCCTTAATTCGACTTAAGCTGCTCCTTAAGTCGAATTAAGGAAAAGTTAGTTCGAATTAGTAAAACCTCGTATTACTTCGAACTAACGCTTAATTCAACTTTATTAAGTCGAATTAAACCAGTGGAGACGTGGATTAGTGCCTGGGTGGACCTTTTTAAGTCGACTTAAAATGTTAAGTCAACTTAATAAGGCCAAAAAGGGGTCATGTCTGCACTAGAAGAGTTAAGTCCACTTCTGTTAAGTCAACTTAATAAGGTCTACTTTAAGTCGACTTAAAGTCGACCGTATTAAGTCGACTTTATAAAGTTAACTTAACTCTTCTAGTGTAGACATAGCCATAGGTAGTAAATACTCTAAATAAAACCCCAAACCCAAAGAATAACATACCCCAGGTGACAGCACATGTTAGGGTTTTTTAATCACACAAATAAGAGGCCTTTCTGAAAGCAGCACAGCACTTTCCATAGAAAGACTATTTCACAATGGTCAGCAGTTAACTTTGCTAAATGCTGATTTCCATGCCCAGAAGATTGACTTTTGGGATGAAATGGTGAATACCACTGGGAATAATATCAGTGTGTGGCTCCCACTGGAAATGAAATAAGCAGGAAAACTATGTAATCTGCTCTGGGACAAATCTGTTGGGCACCTCTCTAGATAACTGAGTGATAACCCGCAGGTCTGCCATTTAAAATCCAGAAAATCAGTAACTGTCAGGTGATGCACAGTCTAGAAGTGGTAACTGCCATTGTAAGCTTTCGTGTAAAAAGTTAATTTGTATGCGTTAAATGTTTGATGTTTTTTTGGTTTCAGTACTGTAACCTTCCTACCATAGTGGGAAAAGACCAGGACAAAAGCTAGTGGGAAATTAAGAGTTTTATTCACAACATGAAGTAGGTTTTTGCTGGACAATTCAATGTCACAATCTAGCCTGCTGGCTTGTTACACAGCAGCTATTGCAGAACAGGCAGCTTTCTTTAAATCAGTTTTTATCGCAGAACCTGTGCCAGATCTAGTCTTGCCAAGACTTACTTTGTACAAACTTAAAATAATAAAAAGCTAGGGATTTTTTAAGTAAGTCATCACTTAAAACAGATGCTTCCCTACTCTGGTTCATTTTACTGTAATGAAATACGGGATGCTTGGTATTGCATTAATGGTCCCCAATCCCCCCCATTTTGATGCTGCTGCTATAACATATTGTCAATATAACTGTGATTAAAGTTCTGCTTTCCCCTTACTTGCTGTCCTAATCTTTGTTAAGAGACAATGCTGTCAAAATGCACCATATGCAAGTTGACACACTATAGCCATAACAAGACAGCAATTATTGTATAATTTCTGAATTTCACAACATTTGTTGTGCTTCATTAGGCTGTGTAATTGTGGCTTTGTTTTCTGTCCGGCACCCTGAAATCTTTAGGACTCTGATGTCTGCAGAAACAGGGAACCATCTGGTATTCAGTTCTGTGAATCTGATAGAGGGAGAGGCAAGGGAGCTTCCTCACAGTTTGGTGCTTGAATGGCAGATCAAAACTATCCTGATTGAAAGTGTCTGCTTTCGAACTATGAAAAAAGGCACAACTGTTACCCAGTTGGTTATTACTGAGGTTATAAAAGCCCAAGGCATTCTCAATGCCTCCAGTTTCTCATTAATTGCTAGGAAATGCCCTCCCCATTGGTCATCATTGCTTAAAAAGTGCTAAATTCTAAACTTAGGTTTGTAAATTAATCATGCTTTGCTGACTTGCCAACTTTGCTAAGGTTGAATGCCCTTTTAGAATCCACTCAAGAGATTTTGAAGTCAGAAATTCAATTCTGATGTCAAGAGCTTGGCCAAAAATTGCAATGTCCCAGGATAAATGTTATAAATATTAAAGTAGACAGAAGTTTTAAAAAGAGAGCTTCTAAAAGAAATCAAAGGCGTGTTTGTTTTTTTACTATGTTTCTAATAGAAACAGTTCTAATTCTCAGAATAAGATAAATCTGGGCTTTGAGAGGGACTCATAAAGAGATCCATAAAAATATTGGACAGTACCAACCCCAGTCTTGGTAAACTATGCATGGAGGAGGACTCTCATTTTTTAACAAGTATGTGTATTGGAGTTAAACTTGCAGCCTGTTTCCAATCAAAGATTGGCTTTGCAGTGATATAGTAAAGTTTTGACTAACTGAAAAACTGTGCAGACAAGAATGCATCAGAGTTACTGTTTAAGAGGAACATGCCTTGACCATTTACATTCTTACCTATAAAAGAAAGATGCTGTCAGGTTTTTGATTTTCAACAAATTCATGTTAAGGCTTGAAATTTCAGAGGTGTCTTAAAAAATCAAATCAATTCACTGTGGGTGAATTTTGATTAAGAAAGCAAAGGGAAAAACCTATGGCTTCTAATGAAAAGTTCATCCAATAACCTTGGAAGTTTTCTTTTCCTTATGACATAAAGATAGAGAATATAGTTATCTCTCAGAAAAAATAAATGATTAGACAGGCACGATCAGAGATGAGGAAGCACCTAAGGGACAACTTCACAAGACTTTGCTCAGTCAACCCTGTGATGAAGTTCAACCTTGCGGAAATAAAGACACCCAAGAGGCAAAGGAAAGACACGTTCCAAACTTCAGCCTCTAAGTTTTTTCTGTACGTGCAGCTTCACACTAAAGGAATTAAACGTTACAGCAGATGTGATGTACAATTATTTCTAAATACACCAAGGCCTGATAAATAATGTACTGCAATAGAACGGAGTCAGATAACTCCAGGTTCTGAAAGCACGCAAGGGCTTGATATGAGTTTGACAGTCTGAGCTTACATAAATCCTTACATACACATGGAGCATTTTTACAAGGTAAAAGGATGTAAGGCTGTAAAGGTCACTTCCCTGCAGTAAATCCTACATAAGTTGATGTGGCCATTTAATGTAGCATTATATGGAATTCTTGCTGACATTAAAGAAAACTGTCAAGGTTGAATAGCCAAAAATTCTTTACCTTAAAAAACATCACTTTACATAAAAAGGTGCTTTCCTGATGAGAGAAATCTGCAACTGCCACAAACAAGGACTGTGTTAACTTCTCAGTTTTTCAGATGGGAAATACCCATTCATAACTAACCTAGAGCAAAAGGTTTGCTGAAATATAGGCATATGCATGACCTGCCACTGGTAAAGATGAGTTTTATTCTTCCAAGGAAATAAATGTGACAGTTATTGAATGCCTGGATGCAACCAATGACTGCTGGTGTGATCTTTCACATGTACTGTAGGTCATCTTATCACAGATTTATTTTTAAAAAGTCATTAGAATGGGATGGCTCTTTATTAGGTTCTATAAAACCAGTGAGTTTGCTAAATTCCTAGTGGGCAATGATTATAACAGTAGTTGGCACATAAAGTGCCTTTCATGTGGAGTTGTTAGTGTCCTTTACCAAGGTGATTAAGTATTACCACCACTGAGGGAAAGAGGTTGATTGACTTGCCTCAGGTTTCACAGCAAGTAAGAGGTAGATACAGAAACAGAAACAAATTCTGATGCACTCTCCTCATCTGTCCCTTAGACATGCTGCCTTCCTTAACTAGGTTCACCAGGGGAATAAACTGCAAATGCTCAGAGAAAAGAAAACCTCTCAAATTCTGGAAGTAGGAACTACTGTAGTGTGATACTACTGTATAACTGGTCAGCATCGAAAAAACCCGGTATTTCTAAGCTTCTAGCTGATATCTCTGCTGGCCTCATTAGTTTCAATTCTTACAACGACTGTAACAAAACTTTATTCACTCAGGTCATGAAGTCCAGTATGCAGAAGTTCAATGAAAACTGGTGATTTAAAATGGAATCAGTCAAACTGAGAAGGTACTGAGGAGTCATTGTTAAAATAATGAACATCCATAGGCATGTGGATGGATTACTAAACATTCATCTAAGTTTATATGCAAGAGTTCACACTTGGTAACTTCTCAGGTGGGATGTTGGATGGTAGATAGCCACTGGTAGAGAAAAAGAAGCAACACTATGGAGTAGAAAAGTCATTGGACTGTATAATGAGGAGAATGTAAAGAAAATAGAAAAGACAAGAAGTGCAGTTGATCCAGCTAGTAAGCAGAGTGTGTGAATATAGAAAACAAACTGAAGTGACTGAATTCAACTTCTTAATGTTTTTTGTGCTGTGTTTCTAACCTGTTGATAGATAGGCCCTGTGCAACCACCTTTTACTTGCACAAATGCTCCTGGAAAGCAAATTAAAAGTTTGCGAGTTCTAATTCTCACTGAAAGCAAATTTTTGCCATTTGTTTCTTGTGAGCATTTGTACCAGTAACTGGATTAAATGGCTATATTCATTCACGCAATGATTCCATGAGATTTGTGATTGATAGAAACTAAGCAGTTCAGCTCAAATTTCAAACAAGCTGGATCGCAAACAAAAATTTCAAGAAGTATATAGCTGGTAGAATTGATTTCAGACACTACTGAGTAGCAATTAATGATTTTGTTAGGAAACAAAGATGCTGCTGCCTGCAAGAGTCACTGTCAGTGGATACCAGGAGTGGAGGAAAAAATCAGAGAAGGATTTCCCTTTAAGTGTAACACCTGGTGTGTAGGCATAATGTCTGTTCTGACACCTTGATGAAACTGTAATTTGATGTGTAAATTTCCACAAGCAAAATGTGAACGTGTATGAGCAAGTGAGGCTGTGTGTAGTATACTGAACTTCCTTACTGTTTCATGCTTGTAGCAAGTGACTCTTACAAATAAATGGCTATGTCTACACTGGCAAGTTAGTTTGAATTAAGGAGGCTTAATTCGAACTAACTAAAGCCATGGCTACACTAGGCTTTAGTTAGTTCAAATTAAGGGCTTCCTTAATTCGAACTAATAAGTTCGAATAGGGTATTCGAACTAAGGGGTTAATTCGAACTAACTAGTTCGAATTAACCAATGTGGCCATGTTAATTCGAACTAATTTCTTAGTTTGAATTAACCGGCCATTGAAATGAAGGGGGATCGCTAATTCGAACTAAGCAAGTGGCCATGTTAGTTTGAATTAAGCTAATTCGAACTAACTAAAATTAGTTCGAATTAGTTAGTTCGAACTAACTAATTCAAACTAATTTTAGCAAGTGTAGACATAACCAATATTAGTACAGATACCTCAATTTAATAATTCTCCTACTATTGTAATATTTTAGAATCCAGCTTCTAGTCTACTCTTTCCAAGTTCTGCTCAAGCAATTGCTTCTAAATGTCTTCTGTTCATGCAAATCCAACGAACAAAGCAGCATCTGTACACACTACAATTCTTTTGCTTTTTTTCCTTCAACTTTGACAAATGTTGACTATGTGACTTTGTTAGCCTTTTTACTTCATCATGATTACACTTTGCACGCTTATTTGTCACTTCATTTTCAATTTCTGCAGTTAGGCGTCTTTCCGTTTTCCTGACAGAATGTCCATCTTCCTCTTATTTGCCAACAAATCCCTGTAAGAGATGTTTGTATGATGGAAAAAAAAATCCTCAAATTAATGGTGTCACTTACTCCAGTGTTGAACTCTGCATTATTTAGTTTATTCATGGTACAAGATTATTCATTTTTATATATACAAGATACAAAGGGTGAGAGTGCCTTGAACGCACCAGAGAGGAAGCCACTGTTGAGTGAATCAGCTATTGCTAAACTAACTCATTAAAGCAACAGAAGGTGGTAAGCTAGACTTAATGTGCTAAATAGAAATAGTTTGAACTGTTTGCCTTTCCAAAACAGTTGAAATCCAGTAACTAGTAACTCTAAAGATTACAAATCAACATGGTTATGAATAAAAGTCAGTTTTTTATATTTGCAGGGCAGTAATTATGTGACAGTTGTGTCCTTTTAGATTTGTTACGGCAAATGAGAGCTACTTGAAAAATGTATACAGGAGCACTCAAATAAGGTCGTTACTCGGCCAAAATATTCAAACTTGGGTGTATAATGGCAGAGATCAAAGTTCATGTTTAGTGGTCTAAATAAGAGGCCTAATTGACAGAGGTACTGAGCATCTACAGCTCTTAGAGGCCTAAATGTGGAATTAAGTTCCCAAGTCAGCAAAGTGAGAGTTCAGGTGTCTAAGCTAGAATATAGTGGCTATTATACATAGCTATTTTCTTGTTCATGCTGAGGCAGTTGTTGGGCTCAAACCTCTGCTCTGCCTGTGAATGCGAACAAATTGTGCAGTATTTTTGCACATACAAATAAAAAGCTGCCTATGAATAAGTCAGCGTACTAAAGTGAGGTCATTATGGTATTTGTTTGGTCATGACTAAGCATCTTGCAGAGGATACCATGTTGAATCCAGCAGTCTACTTCCATCTGCATTCAAATACCTTGTTAAATGAAATAATCATAATACTATCCAGGGAACTACAGCAGTCTTTCTGCACCTGACATCCCCTATATACTGAGGGAATAGCATACATCACATTCTTGATGCTCACCCCATTATGCACGGTTGCTTTATTAGCCATTTGTGTGTAGACTTTATCTCCCCAGGCAGAGGGGAAGCCAGCAGTGCCATAGAATTCAGGTGTTACTTGTTGGTCCTTAGCTTCCTATAAAAATGAGCATTTTAATGTTATTTTCAAGAATTGCATCCAATGGACTGCAATGTCGCGGACCACTTAATGCTGCAATTACCTTTGGAGTTGGAAAAGATTCTGTAGTCATTAAATGCTAAGTTCATTTTAATTAAATTTCACCTTATCTGTTGTGCCTGGAAACTGCAGTGATTTGTGTTATGAATAAAGTACCTTGATCCTCTTTTCACTCCTTGCAGATACAGCACAATCTAACTTTTTTTTTTTCTGAAAGCTCAGCAAAAATTATGTAATGTTTCTGACTGGCAAAATGTGAAGAGGACTGGCCAAGTGGGAATAGAATCTAACGAATCTTGTAAGAACTCGGGTTGAAATGAACAGATATTCTTCTTAGAGTAGTGTCCCTCTAAGTACTCCTCTTCTTTTGACCCACACACTTTTAACTGGAGACTTTTGGCATCACACACATGCCATAGTTATCTTCGTGCTTCCTCCCAAAGTTATATAGGGCTGCAATGAACAAATGGTCCCTCACTTCCTTCTTGATGATGCATCGCTCACAGATACCTGTCTACTGGTTACTTTTTGAATAGTTAGTATTTTATTTATTTTGGAGGTTCTTTTCTCTCTTGACCAAAGCTTTTGCCTCCTGCCTCCATCCCACACCTGAACATAGGGGTCCTATCTATTCAAAGCAGCCTGTTTTGTTGTAAGGGCATGCCTGAGTCTCTAGGTTTCAAAAACTGCTGCTCTTGCCAGGAATGAAGCTTATCGCACTCACGCAGTACACACTGATCTGGTATCAAGCCTTTAGTACTATCATAACATGTATGAGCTGGTAGAATCTCCAGAGAGTCTAAAGAAGTCACTACTTCCTGCAGGATTGACCTCACATCTCAACCAGCGATCCAGTAGATATCAATGCCTCCCATGCTTCAGTACCATAAGCCTTCATGTCTGCAGCCCCCCAGGTTCCTGTACAACTGCACACCCTACCACAGGAGTTCAGGTTTTCTAGAATTTATTGGTCTCTAAATAACCTGATTCTTCTTTATTGAGTTCCTGATACTTCAACCTTTGCTATCTCAGGCACCTTGCCTGTTATTGCTGTCACCTGATTCCCTGGTTACTATGCATATGGAAACACAAACCATCACTCTTCCTTTGCCTGTTCCACCATTAGCTAAAGAGGATGAAAGATTTTTCAGACTGATTTCTGTTCAGGTTTCTGATCACCTACCTAGACCACCCTCTCCCGAACCTGCTCCTTCGAGGGCTATTTCAAGGCTTGGCTGACATTGGCTTAGGTAACACTCTTCTTAGTATGATCAGTCCTGGATGTCTGCCCCATTCTCTTCTGGTACTCTCCCAATGACCACTCTGGGTCCCTTGGGCTGTTTGCCACCAATAATTCTCCAAGGTGGCCAACACTTGCAAGGAAAGCCAGGATCAGCACTCTCCAGTTCCCTCTATTCTCCCACAGCAGTTTTCACCCCAGGAAGAGATGTTTGAGGAGGAAGAAGAGCTGATGAAAAAGCTACCTGCAGATGAATATTTATCATCATCCTCAGAGGATATCTTATGACACCAGTGTATGGAACACACCCCTGTATTCACATCCTATGCACTATTGTGATAATCTTTGTATAAAGTATGCCTTGCAAGGTATTAGTTGAATACTGATAATTTGCTGATTCATATTTTCCTGATAAAATGTGTGGCAACACTGTAAATATGAAGTTATTAACACTGACACAAACCCACACTCCTGCCCAAATAGATGTCAGCAAACAGGAAGGGAAAATAAAGTTCAAACTGTTAAAAAAAAATCAGGAATCTAGAATATCTTTTCACCTTGAAGCAAGGAAGTCTCACCTAATGGCTGTCACATGTTTTCATTCTCCTGTGGAAGGTTTCTTGGTATTGGCTCAGCTGGCAACTTCCAGATTCATCAAAGAGTTAATCAGTTGCTTCCAGAATGTCAGAGAGGCCATCCCACCTTGAAAATTAAACTTTGTTCTTAGTTCTTTGGTGAAAACTTCCATTGATTCTCTAGCTACTTGTGTCCCTTGAAATCTTCCCATGAAAAGCACCTTTTTAGTGGCAATTACCTCTTCTTGAACAGTTGATGAATTAGGGGCTTTGATGGTTTATCTCCTCCCCTTACACTGTCTTCTGCAAAGATAAAATATGCCTCTGATCATGCACACAGTTCTTACCCAGAGTTCTCTTGGACTTTCATGTCGATCAGAAAGTTCAGTGACCAGTTTTCCATCCCAAGGCTCATCAGTCTAGGGAAGACTCTGCCCTTCCCAATTTTAGATGTTAGGAGAGTGCTAGGACATTATTTGGACAGTACCAAACCATTTGAGTTTCTTCTGAGGCTATTTCTGTCTATCACGGAAAGAGTTAAAGGGATGCAAGTGTCCACTCAGTCTTTCTAAGTGGGTTTCTTGCTGCATCCTCTGCTGCTGTGCACCTGCTAATGCATGGCACCCTCCTAGAGGCATAGGTTAATTTGCCAGATCTCAATCCACATTTGGTACCCTACTGAAAAATTCTTGTATTGCAGAAATATTCAAAGCTGCCACATGGGCTTCAGATCACACCTCGAGACATTATGTTGTAGTGCATGCTTCTAGCGCAGATGCTGTCTTAGGTTCTGCAAACAATTCTAGAGTGGGTTCTGAAGAATCCGCCTCCTTCAGAGGGGACAGCTTGGGTGTCATCTCAAGTGGAGCAGCTATAAGTGCTTTACTCAAAGAAGAGGAGGTATTCTCCCTGTACAGTAACTAGAGTTCTTCAAGTTGTGTGCCCCTGAGGGTGCTGCATTACCTGCCTTGCTTTTCCTTCTGCTTCAGTCTCAGCTCTGAAACACTTGGTTTTGCACTCTTCGTATGTGTTAGCATGGGCTACAAATGGTTTTACACAACAGTCTCAGCTTCTCCCAGATCTCTATCTGTCATGGAGGCCACACATGTCTATTAACAGGCCATACCTGGGCCATGGGCTAGGTACTTTTGGTGTGTCTGTGGAGTATTTTGTAGGAATAATGATTTTAATACTAATGTATGTAAACTCACTGTAGTTTCCTAATGTTGAGTCTTCCCTGAGAAGAGCAGAAAAATCAGCTGTTTGTATATAGAAGTTAAGGGGTTTGAGTTAGCAAGTTTCCACTATATAGTAATTGCTACCAAAATGCCTACAGATAATAATAACCATCTGTCAATCCTTTTAATCTTGTAATCTGAGGCATCCTTGATCCTGCCTGCAGCTGAACAGTGTTGTACTCCTTGGAACCTATAAAGTATAGCAATGGTTGTTCTGCATGTGCTGGGAGAAGACTGGGCAGCTATTTGGTATACAGAATTCAGCCAAACTTGCTGGTAAACCCCATAATATCTTGCAAACTACTTAACAGCTTGCACTTGGATACTGGTTGTTGCAAGGTGATTGAAGGGGTTACACCGCAAGAGGGGCTTAAGTGCTTGTTCTTGAGACACTATGCCATGGTGCACACCTCTAGAGCAGATGTTGCCTTAGGTTCTGCAAGCAGTTGCCCTCAGCCCCGCTAGAACTCTGTTGGCTGCTCCACCGGTAGATTGCCCCAACCCCCTTTCTAGGCTTCCATGTTGCTGCACCCTCTCTCCCTGCCAGGGCTCTTTGGGCTGTTGAAGTCAGCAGAGCTTTAATTCGAAAGTGTTATGAGATTTCATAGTACTTGCTTCTTTTAATGTTGGAATTAAAGCTGTGTATAAATGATTGTGTTTTTCCTATATCTACTCTTCTACCTGCCCGATAATAGTTATATTTAGCTTCAGTAGCCGCTTGCACTTCACAGTCTTGTCTGAGCCCCATGTTTGGAACAAAACGTGACTTTTTAAGTTTGGTTGTGTTACCTTGTATATAAAGGAATTATGGGAACCTTGCCCAACACCAGATCTCTCAAGCAGAGTGCACAATAAATCAGGATATGTGGAGTTGAATCACTGTGTGTTTAGCTGAGATTTAGCACTTAAATGTGTGAACAAAAATACCTCTTTCTCCCATTAATGCTAATTGGAATTACTTTTGTGCACCGATGGAGACCTTTCTACTTAATATTAAACGGGGTTTGTTTGGGTTGAAACATCTTCGCCTTGTGCAAAACCAAGTGTTTATATAAGAACTGACTGAGGTTCAAAATGAAGCAGAGCAACCAAATCTTTTATGGCAAGGTTCATCTGTATTAAAGAAAGGGAATTAACTTTGTAATATACACATTTTAAAACAGCACTTAAATACTTTTTTTTACTCTATTTTAAAATGGGCCAGTGTATTATTTTCAGACTCCTGTTTTTTTCTTTTCATTCCTATATACATTATAATTTTGAGCATACTTCTCACTTATTTTCCTTTTTGGTAGATATGGTTTGTTTTATATCATTCTTTTAAAGTTGCAATAAATATGACTTAGAAACATGTAATTAAAATATTCCAGAGGAGATAATGTTATTATGAGATGGAAGGTATTTATTTAAGAGAGATTTTTTATGGAGAATTATGAAGTAAAGGCTAAAATTTCTGTGGGCATGCACAAGATTTTATTGTGAGCTGATCAGCTGAGCTGGTCTGGAAACTATCTTCCTTTATTTTTATTCCCTGTAGTTTATTAGTGTGAGTGACATCAGAGTACATGCAACAGGAATGTCTCAATGGAAAAACAATGTTATATTGGAAAATGTATATTACAGATCTCAAAACTTCAACAAACTGAAGCTCATATTATACTTTCCCCAGGCAATTCATGAAATTCTTACACTGGGCCCAATTTCTGTGAACTGTGTAAGTGGATATCGGTAACATTGAAGTCATTGGGACTTTAATTATTTTGCCACAGTTGAACTTTTTCCATTATCTGAAAGGAAAAACACCATATTGTGTGTGATTATAGGTACTGCCACTAAGTGAAACTGGGGAATCGCATTCAGTTCCAAAGTATGTTTGTTGTCAGGCAACAAATGACCTTAAAGTTTCAGTCCTGTTCCATTTCATTTGTCATGTTACGGTGCAGTGCTCTGTAGATGGCAGCATTGATGAAGCTTCGTTCTGTTTAGCCATCTCAAGTGATAAGCGGAAGAAGAATTTTGCTTAATTCTTTACTTTCCAGCTTTTTATGCACCTTAATAATTGGCATTTGCCATTTTGCTTACATCATAATAATTACATTACTTCATAATCCAGTGATTTAGGGCTTATTTCAAAAACTTTTTTGGGGGGTGGGGGGTGGCAATTTATAGCTTTCACTTCAGCTTGTTGTAGGCTTTTTATTTGAGAATTACAGGGATCCTTAGGGTGTGGTTAGCACTCACAACCCATAAAGTCACAGAGGGTCCTGAGGGACCAAGAGGCCCTATAACATGGTGACTCAGTTACTTGGACTCAGAACTCACCCTATATGTGTGCATGTAGCATGACCACACACGCACGGTGTATACAAAGTTACACTGTATGGAGTATATTGATTTGTACAGCAAAATGACATCCTCCACAGAGCCAGGAGCCTGGGAACTGAGGTTTGCAGAACGCTTTCAGGGGTCAAATACCACCACTGCCACAGAGTCACGTAAGTTCTCTGCTGAAAGCCTGTGTGACACCAGTCATCATAGCCATCCATACATTTTGTGATGATTATTATGTAAGAAGGGTGTGTGGGTGGAAGGGTGTGTATGTGTGAGCGGGTGTGTACTAAAAATTTTGGTTTTGAGATCTGTGAGCTGGTGCTGGTCAAAATAAGCGGATAAACAAGATTATTTCAGGCAGCAGATGTTTGTTTATCGATCTCCTACATGTAAAGTGAGGATTGTACTTTACTGTGAACACCTATTTACAGACAAAGCAAAATGCTAATTAAATGAGTGCAAAGACTCCAGGGGGGACTTTAAACAGCCACAGGCAGATTTTTTTTGGCCTATAACTGTAGGAACAGTTGTATCATTCCACTCAGGAGGCAAGAGGACAATGTAAGATCCCTTGTGAGCAGATCACAGCCAAGCCTGGCTGTAAGATGCTGGAGGGACCATGTGTGTGAGCTTGTGCTCTGCATGACATGACTGTCTTGTTAGGTAGGTTAAAGTGCTAGTATGCATGTTAAGATTTTATCTGAGGGGTAACTCATTGTTTCCAATATTTATTTCTGCTTGCTATCGTTTGAATCTCAGTTCTTAAAGTACACTTAAACTTGCCTTTTCTACCCACTAATCTAAGTGCTGTGTGTTGAATGGAACTGTGTTCTCCCTGTGGTGAAACTGGTAGGTTGTGGTGTACTGTTTCTCTGAGAACAGGATCTGGGAATGTTCAGTGTCCAGTGGATCAGGCCTATGGGCCTTCAGAGAAGTGTTGGGAGGGAGGGGGTTGGAGTGGCCTATTAGTAACGGGTAAAGAAAGAGCAAGACCTCTAAGGGCCTGGAAGGCAGTGTTTGTGTTCTCAGCATCTGGTGGTTCTGGGGAACTAACCAACAGAAGGCACAGACATCCTAAGAAGTATCACATTGATCGCCTCATGTGGTTAGCTATAGTGCAAAAGGTTTTCTGGTTTAAATTTTTCATCTAGGTCAACATACTGCATAACGGCAGGCATAACTAATTTTTCCCTTACTAAAGCTGAATTCTCTGTCACAAGTAAAGTTTTGGCTTCAGATGAAGAGATGGAGGATGCTGAAATCATTCTATAGCCTTAGATATTCAGTGTAGATTTTTCTGAACTTCAACTTTTGGCTGTGCAGTGCTGTCATAATTAGCTATAGTATTTTATGAGGATGCTATGAAAGTAAGGATAAAAGAAAAAGAGCAGTGTTCACTTAGAATACATCCATGAATATTTATTAAAATCTACATATACAAAACATCATTTTAATAATTTGCTCTTTCCTAACTCCATTATCTGATTATACATTGTATTTGATTGTATCCTTCTTTCCACCCAAATGAATGCAAGTTAGTTAGGGTAGAGACCACATCTTAGGTGTTTGTAAAGCACTTTATTGATGACAGGTACTTCTTTCTGGGTATACATTTAATGCCATTTCCGAGCGATATTTCCAGACACACATTGAAAATCTTACCTGCTTTCACTCTGAGTTTCAATTTGGAACAAATGCTAATGAAGTGGAATTTGTACAAAGTTGCCAAGTTATTGTTGGATTTTGTTCAGTTTCAGATTGAAATTTCAGATATTGCATGCACACGTACTCAAGGGCACAAAATGGTTTACAGGGTTTCCACCCAAATTCATCAGCTGACCCAGTCTCTTACAATAAACCTGGTGTAACCTTCTGGTTGAAATACAAAATGAAATCAAGCAAGTTCAATCCGGTTTTGAATCATGTAATGAAACATCATAGAATCTTAAGGCTGGAAGGGACCTCATGAGGTCATCTAGTCCAACCCCCTGCTAAAAGCAGGACCACTCCCACTAAATCATCCCAGCCAAGGTTTTGTCTATCCAGACCTTAAATATCTTCAAAGATGGAGATTCTACCACCTCCCTAGGCAGCCCATTCCAATGCTTCACCACCCTCCTAGTGAGAAAGTTTTTCCTAATATCCAACCTCGACCTCCCCAGCTGCAGCTTGAAACCATTGCCCCTTGTTCTGTCCTCTGTTACTACTGAGAACAGCCTAGATCCCCCCTCTTTGGAGCACCCCTTCAAGTAGTTGAAGGTTGCTATCAAATCCCCCCTCTGTCTTCTCTTCTTCAAACTAAATAAGTCTAGTTTCTTCAGTCTCTCCTTGTAAGTCACGTGCCCCAGCCACCTAATCATTTTTGTTGCCCTCCGCTGGACTCTTTCTAATTTGTCCACATCCTTTCTGTAGTGGGGAGCCCAAAACTGGACACAGTATTCCAGATGCAGCCTCACCAGTGCCGAATAGAGGGGAATAATCACTTTCCTCGATCTGCTGGCAACATTCCTACTGATGCAACCCAATATGCCATTGGCCTTTTTGGTAACAAGAGCACACTGTTGGCTCATATCCAGCTTCCCGTCCACCATAACCCCCAGATCCTTTCTACGGCGCTGCTACTTAGCCGATCGGTCTCCAGCCTGTAGCAGTGCATGAGATTTTTCCGTTCTAAGTGCAGGACTTTGCACTTGTCCTTGTTGAACCTCATGAGGTTTCTTTCAGCCCAGTGTTCCAATTTGTCCAAGTCTCCCTGAATCTTGTCCCTGTCCTCCAGCATGTCTACCATTCCCCCCCATTCCTGGCCTTGATATCCTGTGAGTGAGTGAATGAGAGAGAGAGAGAATTGTTTAGATCACTTTATTTAACTTCATCGTAGCTAAAACACTGAAACCTGTTTAGATTTTAAAATAATGATCAAAATCTTGAAGTCCTTCAGTTTCTGTTTGGTTTTTATTTGGCGCAAATTCAGTTGACCTCAATGTAACAGCCAAGTAAGGATATCAAGATTTGGCATAATAAGAATCTTGCTCACTAAAAAAATTGGGTTGCCCCTACTTTCTAGTTATTGCAAATGGAAAATGAACTGGGCTCTGATCTATATCAAGTAATGCCCTTTTGTCACTTCCCAAAGGCATGGGTAAATGCCACCTATTTCTAAGTATAGAACAAAATGTTGTAACGCAATCTCTTCCCCGTTGGTTTTGTTTCTGCTTTTATTTCACAAACTTGTACCCTAAGGCTTGCTTTTGAGCTCTTGAAAGCATTTGATAGTGGGGGGATTTAGTACACTTGATCTGATTAATGGAGACATTTTAGGCTTTTTGTACTTGCTCATAAGACTTGAAACCTCCTGTTGCCACTGTGCCAGGAAGAGACTATCCTACGTCAATGCCACAGTGCTATATTCCACAGAGTAGCATTGCTAAAATGACACAATTATTCTATTGATGCATTTTAAATTTTCAGTGACATGCTCTTTGTAATTGGACATATTAGAATCTAGTTTATTACAGAGCAGAATTTGTTTAAATACATTGTTTCACAAATAGATTTAGGAATATATAGTGATACTTAATTGTTTAATGCTGGTTTTGGTTTTAAAATTTTAAGGGAAGAAGGTGAAATATGTATATTTAAGGCATGCCATTTAATCGACAAATATGTGAAATTCTGGCAACCGGTATCTAAAGTGGACCCTCTTGCCAGTTTTGATAAATACGGATTTTAGTTCACTAGAAACCTAACTGAGCACTGTCAGTTCAGTTTCAGGACCTTTTACCATTATTTTCTTCAAATGATTTTTATAATTTCTGGTCCTAGTGCCCACAGTTTAACTATGGAGCTGAATAATCAAGATCCTGGTTCATCGCATATTCCTGTCATAGGAATCAAGCACACAGACATGACCACATGATTATCTTACAGAATACAGGGAACAAAGTTGTGCTACAGCTTAACAATTAAAAACATGGATTTTAATCTGAAATTTAGAATGATTTACCTTCTTTCCACTGCTTCCTCCCCATCCCCCCATTTCCCACACTCCCATTAAGACATTCATCTATATACATGGAGCTGTACATCCTCTTGGAGGTATTTTGCCAATCTTCTTTATTGTTTTGCCTGGCAATTCAAGCTGCAATCCTGTTTTAACCCACTCAGGTGAAGTCTGCCTATTTGCAAAAACTTCCAGAAAGGTGGAGAGGAGAGATGTGTGAGAGCCTTGATTCCTGAAAGGAGAAAATTTAACCTGGAGACTACATATATATCTAAGTTCCTTAGGCCAATCCATCAGACAGGAGTCTATCACTTTATTAGGTGGTTTTTTGACGTGCCTTAGTAATAAATTGGGGGACTAGATGAGCTTCAATTTTTGTTACTTGTCTGGTGGGCTGTGTGACATGGAAAGGTGAGTGAGGTGTTAGCACTGGTTGATGAGGTGCATGGAAGTTGTTGAACGCTGAGTGTAATACTGTTTCCAATTCTGTTGGAGTATGCTCTGTTCTCTGATGACAGCTCTGTTGAAAACTGCCTAATTCAAACAATCCATGGAGAATGCAGCATAGCTTAAAATGGAGTGGGTTGAATTTTGAGTGCAGTAGGTGCAAACTTTTTGAAATTTTTGCAAGCAGGGATCAAATTCTGCCTTGCCAGCTCACACACAGTAATACATTCTTATTTATGGGTGTAAAATAAACCAACCACTCGTTTAAACTAAGTTTATTGAGGCTCCAATGGCTAATGGGAATTGCAACTCCATCCTGAGTATATCACTAGCTAAAAAACACTTTTTGGACATTGTAATAGTAAACTAGAGATGTAGAGGTGACCCTACCGGCCCTGTAATGATTTGGACCATTCCAATAAAGGATGGACAGCCTTTCACTTAAAAGGGGGTGACTTAGGAGCCAGTCTGACTGGGCCTTGGAGTTTCTCCATTATAATCAGGGAGGAGAATGAATGACATACCATAACATTTAATGTAAGATTAAGTGCAGGTGGGAAAACAGTCCCTACTCAAGGAGTGCAAAGTATTGACTTAGAACTAAAGCTTTAATATTTTAACCACAGATGAAAATGCTTGGAATATAAGCACAGATAAGACTACTTGAGTATGAAGTAGGGGATTCCTCAGTTTACTGGCTTATTAAAATGTAAAACAATCTGCCTGTATCTTCATGTGCAAGTAAAGCCTTTTTTGCATTAACTTAAAACAGACATAAACATGTTTTGGCAAATGGTCATTCAATTGATGAGAGGAAAATACAGATATGAAAGCAAAATCAATATAATAGCAGCTGCTGTCACAGCACCATAAAACTGAATGAACAAATATGTTGTACAGAGATTAAATACAAAACATCTGTTAGTGTATAAACAAATTCCTATTATAGATGGCAGATATTAATGAAAACCTTATTAATAAAATTAATTAATAAATAATAATTCATAAAATCACCTTGTGATTTTATCCTAATGTTCTTATGGGTAGGGGGACTTGCCATTAATTTTGAAGAAGCATTTTAATACGTCATGTAATTTGGCAAAAATCATTACATGTTGAGATAAGTTTGAGTCATGAGCACAATATCTTCCAGTTCAAGGCCTGGGTGGATACTTCATTCACTGTTCCATTTCTATCATGTGCAATAAATTTATATGATAGACTCTACTTAGTTTCTGCTTTTAGTATCTGCATTATGCAAACTACTAAAAAGCCACATGAATAAGGGAAGAACCCTTAAGTACAGATGAAGAGACACAAATGCACAATCCAAAAATAAATGTACTGTAGCTGCTACTTACTGTGAAGTTAACTTTTTATATTGTGTATTGAGTTCTAAAATGATTTATTCATTGTTAGTTCTCATTTTTGTTAGGTTATTTTTATTCATTTTAACTTACATTATGTTTCCTTGTTGGGAAGAGTATATATTTTGCTGTTGGTTGCATATTATTTGGAGCAGAGCATTTGTGCCCATGACCTTTTCCTAGGAGTGCTTCTCTTTAAGGGAGTTTTAACGCTGCTTAGGTGCAGAATTTGTCAGCTTAAAAATGTTCTTCTGTCATGTAATCTGAAGTCCTCAGTTAATTTACAGAGCAAATACAACATAGGACAGTGATAGGACAAACTTTCCCACTCTGCCCTTTAAATCTGCTGAAAGTCTGGCCTGGAAAGACCTCCTCTAGTGATCATAAGGAAATACAGTCTCCAGGCCCATTGCCTCTTCGGCCTCTTGGCTAAGATTAGTAGCAGGGCAACCAGCCTTTGCTAATTCAGCAAGCAGATTTTGTAAATTGCTTACCTTTCTCTTGGAGTGGACTGAGACCACTCCATATAAGTGCTAAAGTTTGATTGTTTTTCCTTGCCCTTTACTTTTCTGCATTTACCACTTAGCTCTTTAGGGGTATGTTTTTTACCATCCAAAAAAATGCTGTATAAGAGAAGGTGTTTATAGGGAGGAACATTAGAAGAAATCACCAGAAATGAAATGAAGCAATTAATTTTATTGAACTAGTAGCTACTCTTTGCTTTAGTCTAAGAGAAATGCTAGAAGAGCTATATTAGTCAGGGTGGGAGTTTTGAAAGCACTAATTGACTTTTAGTGGGTCTTGCACTCTTAAGTCACTAAGGCCCTTTAAGCTCCAATGCTCAGTTCCTGTGCCTTCACTTTCAGTCACTACCTCTGAGTAGTTGGTACCTGTGAAAATAGAAGCCTTCACAGACATTTTGCCACACTTGTGGAAAAGATTTCAAACTACCAGTTTCACCAAGGGTGTGGGGTAGCTCAGGTTCTGAGAACACCCACATCTTTAAGGGCTGCATTAGTATCCTTAAAATAGTCTTACCTAGCAAAAGGAAGAACGTTATTAGGCAGATTGGAAACACTTCTGAAAAATAATAGAAGCATATAATGTTTGCACTTAGTACTTATAACACGTTCCCAGTACTAGCCTGAAACAGGCATGTTGCAGTTATCCAATTGGGGAAACTTCCCCGCACTGCTTTGACAATGCACTGCAATCTTCATTTGCTTTTCCACCATTGGTCTTTGCTCAAGCGGAGACTAAACATTTTGCCAAATGTACAGTGCAATAAAGACCATAATGAAGAAGACTACTTCAGTTGTCAGATAATCAGAATTTGAATGTAGGTCTTCAACTTTGAAAAAGGCCTACTTCACTAACTTACTGCTCCACCTTCAAGAATCTGAAATAACTTTCAAGCAGAATCCAAGACAATTAAATAGATTGGTATTTTTGGTGACTGCCACTCTACTCTTTATACTGCTTGCACTGGCTGTCAATGCAGTACAATGTGAAAAATGCCTGATATTCTATTAATATATGTCCGAATGTTTGTTGTATTATATGTTATATGACATCCAGGATTAATTCAGGCATGGGTCAGTTTACATGTAGACAAAAGTGGAAACTAGACAAATATTCTGATAGCTCTCTAACTATCAGTATTTAAAAGAAAAATGCAGTTTTCAATATTTTTGAAGTTTTAGCTCCCCCATTCTGGGATCAGCTGACTGGCTGTTCCCTCCTTGGGAAGTTCCCAGCTTCTGACTTCAAGAGTCCTTGAAATGGAAAATTAAAAAAAAAACCCAAATATCTTTAGGACTGTGTGACGGGGTTCACACTCCTCCCTGGACAGGTGCCTCCAGGTGATGTTACCAGGAAATTAGTCTTAAGTGGTCCACCCATCCATGGCCTGTGCTCTGTCACTTCCTCAGCTATTTGGCCCTCCGGCTGCACACCACAGTCCATGCAAGCCCCCCTTCTGGGCGAAAGTCCTGCTTGCTAATCTTGGCCGCTCTTCAGCTCCTCAATGGCCCGCGTGTCCAGTGCCACCCCTGGCACTCTGGGGAAGTGGGGAGGGACCCAGGCCCACCTACTTCTCTGGGCCCTGGCCCAGGCATCCTATGTGCTATGACCTCAGCACTGATGCCACCACCACCTACCTCCAGTCCTCAGAGTCTGAATTCCCTGGGCCGTTTGCCCCGCAGTCCCCAAGTCTCGTGTGGATCCTCATCTCAGGGCTGCTCCTCTGAAGTTTGCCCCTTTGTGTACCTCTTTGAACCTTCCACATCCATCTGTTCAATGCCAGCCCCTTGTCTCAGGACCACCTCTCTGAAACCTCTGCTGCCATCATTGCCTTCAGGACCCGCAGCTCTGAACAGCTCCCAGTCTTGTCCACTGAGCTCTCCGGGGTGCTGACTCCCTCAGTCAGACAGCTAGGGAGAGAACCTTCTTCCCCAAGCTCCCAAGGCTTACTGACTCCTGGTCCTTGCACTTCCCTTCTTTACAGGGAACCTGGCTCCTGATTGGCCCTCAGCTACCTGCAGCCCATTGGCTGCTGCTCTTGGGTCCTTTTTAACCTTTTCAGGGTCAGTGCGGGGCAACCACCCCATTGCAAACTGATAAAAAGACATCCCCTTAAGGACAGTGGGAGAGATAGGAACTGCTGGAGAATAGACTTTGCTTTGAAAATGCTGGTCTGGGTCACAGTATTCATCACTGGTCACAAGCTTCCAGCCAGACGTGCTGAACAATCACAATTGGTACACAGGGTACAGGAGCCCTGGCCCTAGAGTGGAAGATTTGTGAGATTCTACCCCCAGAAGGTAAAGACTTGAGATCTATAAATTCTGGGATGGTGCACTGAGGGAGAAAAGGGTGTGAGGTGCAGCTTGCCCTGAACTATGACGTACACGATATTGTGGGAGACTCTAGAGTGCCATATAAAGAGCAAGCCTTCCATGGAGTGGGAGAAGTGAAATGAAAGGGAGAAAGTGAAAACTATGATGAGAAGGAGAAGTGAGTGGAGGAAAGGCCTTTTTAATGAACATGCTATATTCTCTCAGGTTTTTATACTCCTCCACAGCATCTGTCACTCAGCTTGACATCTTTTCCTTTTCACGAAGCAAAAGTGGCGGAGAGAACTCTGAAACTTGAAAAGAGAAGCCATCTGAGATTGCGCCAGTAAACACCACAGCAGAAACAATAGTTTTGCAGAGGAGTCTCTTACCCCTTCTCGGAAAACATGATGATAAAATAATGAAAGCAACTTCAGGAAAGCACTGGACTCTTGGCAACCACTGACACAACAGCATGTTCAGCAAGTCTGGTATTGACCTAATTCAATAACTGCAAAGCTCAGTGTTAGAACAGGGATCTCAATTTATTATGAAAAGAAATATTGACTCTGTGACTGGCTTTCACAGTTCTCACTATTTAGAATTGCACTTGCCCACCCTTGAATTTTAACACTGTATAATGTTTTTTAAAAAAATGTTTCTAATCCAGGAATGTACTTAGTATTCAGAGAATTTAGCAGCAGGTTTACAGCAAATAAATCGCAAAGCCCTCCCATATTGCTGTCTGCATACATTTTACTTTAATTTTCTTCTTGGATAATATGTTAAATATGAATGGCCACAAGAGATGAACATTATGGTTGTAAATGGACTGATTTTTGCAAATGTCCCATCTTGTCGATGAACGAACCAGACTGTGCCATGCCTTGTATTGCAAAATAATATAAAATAAATTGTGAAATATTCGAGTATTATGTTGCTTGAAAGCTAGGTTTAGGAAATTAAATCAACCCATTTAATGGGCAAAATGATACTTCACATGAGGGCAAATTTTTAGTAGGATGTACTTTTCCCACTATACACCTTACAGAGATGTATTGTGGAAAAGGACTTCCCAGGAACTAAGAGGTGTCTGTTTCAATGTGGAAAAGTTATTTCAAAACTTTCCAAGAGAACAATGTATGGGACTTACCTATCTGGAAAATGGGATCTCTGTCTGCTACGGTATTTAAAGACCTCAATCTGTTTTGCTAATTTCATCCAAGGAAAGAGGGACACTTTGTTATCTATAATATTTATAGGGCAGGGGATTGGGAGCACTTACTTCAGTAAAGCAGCCTTCTTGGCTTTGATTACATCCATGAATGCCATTTATTTCTCTTGTTGGGGTACACAGAGGAAGGGGGTGGAACTATAAACAGTGACTCCAGTTGGACACCAGGCATAGAGTCTTTGGAGTGGAAGCCCTGGGGGCACTACTCCATTCTAGAGCAGAGGACAATACTTGAGCAAGCCCAGGAGGGGCTAAGAGATGCTCTGAAAGCTAGCTGAGAAGGAGCAAGAACCAGAGTATGGTGATCGGCTCTGTTGGATAGATTTGAAGATGGGACTGCAGGCTGACACCAAAAAATAGGAGACTATGGTAGGATCTGTTGGACTAGAAGAGAGCCCAGGGAGGGCTGCAGAAAGAAACCAATGAGGGTACTGTGATAGGCCCTGGTGGACTGTTAACCCCACAAAAGGTCTGTTCTGTGTGTTTGTTTCACATTCGGACCATGTGTGTCGCTTCCAGAGGGATGAGTCACTGAAAACCCACCAGAGAAGTTAACTGCCAGCATGACTCACCGCAAGCAACGCAGAGAGGATGCAGAGGCAGATATACCTGGCTGGTAGGGGCGGTCAGAAGAGATGACTGGGCGCCATCACAGAATCTATCACCATATCTATTCTTCATATTTATAGAACTTAAGGGGTTAATTCTCTTTTATCAGATGGGGGAAAATGTATCACTGTGAAATAGAATGCTTGAACATCAGAGAAAAGGAAGAGGCATCCTTCAGACATGATGTCTATTAAAAAATAAAACAATACAAACAAATAAACCCAAACAGAGGCTATCTGGGGAGTCTTTTAGGAAAAGATGAAACTGTGATAGCAGACCACACATGTCTTACAGGGGAACATTGCCCCTAGGCAATCTTTCAGAAAGCAAGCCTTTAGCAGACAAGGACAAGAGGGAACCAGCATAAAGAAGATGATGATGCAGACGTCACAGCCGTGAGAAGTGAGCAACCAGCCAAAAATGCACAAAACATTCACTGGTCCCTTGGTGAGTGTTCGAGTGCACTTCCATCTAGTGATACTGCTTAAACTCTTTTGCCTGTTCCCTGACTTTTTTGAGGTGGAGAAGCACAAGAGATATCTCTTTAATATCCAGTGACATCAGGTAGTCTGTTCAGCAGATCAGCTGATACTTTCCATGCTTCTGTTAACAGTATTTCCTGACAGTCCTTGCTAGCATGCTACACTTCCAGAAGAATAATGGCATTGACAGCCAGCTTTCATGATGCTTCTTCTGTGTGTGCTTATCATAATTCCCTCACTGCTTTCTCGATAGAGATAACAGTTCAGGGCAATAGGAGAAATAATCTGAACCCTTCATGTTTCCTTTGGTGCAGGCCATCTAGTAACCATGGGAGTGATAGCAAGGAAAAGATGCTTTGATGTCAGTGCCTTAATTGCTATAGTTTTAGAACTCAGCTAGTTTCTCACCCCTTCTCACCCTTTGGCTAAATCGTGGCACTCCTTAAGAGTTTCTGGAGGCTTCCGGAATCCATCATTATCTATCAGCATGTCAACTTCACTCATAGAAGGAGGGAGTGCACCCTTTGCTGCACTCGTTATGTGCATATTGAAATAAAAGATTGTCTAACCAAAACACAGCTTTCATTGATCAGACTGTTGCTTTGATCTAGTTCTCATTATTTGTACATAATAGTGCGGAGTAATAAAGCATGGCACGAAGCTTATTAAATGATATCCTGAAGTCAAGGAATCTGATTGTTTCTTAAGCATGTCATTATAGGAGGTTTTGATTGAATGTAACTGTATTTGTTCAGTCCCTTAAAAAACTGAGCGATAATGTTCCAGAAAGGGGTTGCCCAGAGGTACCTCAGATTGTGTGATCTCCATTTTTTACCCATTTAGATTAGAGATAGTTGTGGGCCAAAGGCACAGGTCAGATAACTGGACTTCTGAACGTTGGATTCATGCCCAAATTGTGGCTTCCTTTTAATAACGAAAGTAGGCTATTGCAAGCATTGGGGGTTTACTGTGCATATTGGTACAATAGTATGTGCAGTGCATGGTTTAGTACTACATGGCTTCTGCCCACCCTCCAATTACTGCATGACTCTTTCTGAAATTGGAAACTTGATAACTGTACACTTCGATTCCAGCATTAGCCTTCCACAGAAGTATGTCCTGAAAGGAATTCTGCTGCATAAGACTGCTGAATCACTTCCAGTTAGAGCTGATTTGATGTTAGTTGGCCTAAGGGTGCTTGGTAAGCTGTTTAGCACATATTATAGGTGAGGGACAAAAGTGGTAGGGAGTTGTGAATTCTTCTTTTGAGTGAGCAAGCGATTTGCTGTACACAATAAACCTGCCCAGAGTTGCGGCAAAACTGGCTTCCAGTTTGTGCTTGTTTATCCCCTTTCCTGGTTGGGTGGTGTGCCATAGCAGGTTGGTTCTGCTGATTGTAATCTAAGCCAGGTGGAAAGAAGGAAACTCCATGTAAAGGCTGATTTAAAAAAAAACAAAAAATAAGACATCAGCAAACTTTGGGGACTCTGTACTTCAGCTAACAAATTTTTTTTAACTATGTCTACATCTCTGGCAGAAGGTCCCTGTGAGCCAGTCATAGAGAAGTGACACTTCATCTGCCCACAGAATAATTTTTTTTTAATAAGAAAGAGGTCAGCAACCCTTCATTAATAAGGAAATGAAGTCTGAGTTCAAGTTGGAAGGGTAACTCTTCTTGTAAACTGAGAAGAACAAAGAATTTTATTTGGCCTGTGGCTGACCATCTCAGTGCAAGCTTGCTTTCTGACAGTATCTTAAACTCCCTTTAATTGCCCTGTATCTTAAATTTTCTCTATGCTTCCCACACAACATGCAGAGTATTTCCTTCCTCTGTAGATTTTAGAACTGATTCTGTTGAATCTCTGGTCCATGGCTTCCTGCAAAAGACTAAAAGATTCACTGGTATATGGTTGTAGGCACTTCAACTGACAAAAATGTTCCTCTCCTGCATTTTATGATCATTCCTTCTAACTTCAGTCACAGTCAGCACAGACTTTCCCTTAGTGTCTCTAGATCTCAGTTCTGTGGGCTTCTGGACACCCGATTTGCCATCTCTCAGAGCTTTGATTTCACAGACATGTCCTTTCTTGGTGGTGGTGAGAACCTGAAAACAGAATTTTACCTCCTAGTGCTGATGCATCAAACACTCTTCATTGGAGGCTGGTTGATATCAATGACTCGTGTCAAGCACGTAGCAGCATCTGCCTTGTTTTCTTGGGACTATCTGCATTATTGAGTAACCCAGTGCTCTTGCCTCAAGGTCCAGGTCCAGTGTTGTTGAAAGTTTTAGTGTTAGGGAAGAGCTCTGATTGGCTTTTGGTACTGATTTCCTTTCTTGCTTCAATGCATTGCACTGTTAGTGCAGTCTGGCCTCTTGCTGTAATTCCTTCTGAAGCTGTTGGCCTGTCTGCAACGGATGCCACATTGGTGGTTTCCTTTCTCTCATTTGCCATTACCAGTATGGAGGAAGGAAGAGACGTAGAGGTTTCAAGAAAAAGCAAAAGTGTAAGTGTGTTTTGTGTTCCTTGTACATGTATGTGGCTGTGATATAATCTGTGCTGTAAGGACCAAGTATGGAGAAGGTGCTTCATCTGTTCACAATATGTCACTCCCATTAATGAGCTCTCAGAGAATAACTTAAGCTCCTCTGGTGTCCTCAGGGTACACCAATTAGTCTGACATGTGGACAGCAAAATATGTCTGGAAACCTTTGCCTTCAAAAAAATAAACCTGAGTTGAACTCCCACTCTGTGCATCAAGACTCCACATGAGTGACTACTGTGACTCAGGATGGGGGCTGAAAAAGGATTTGCCCTACAGCATTGCCTCAAAATGTCCTTCTCACCAGAAAACAGTGGTGCCTGTAGGTCATGTTATGGATTTGACACCCCTGATGTCTCCGTGTACCATTCCTGTGTACTGTAAACTTTCCTTTAAAGTGAAATGTTGCGTCTTCAGAGCTCTTCTTCTGACCAGAGTTGTACAGAAAGTGACAGTGAATACTGAGGTGGTCTTAAAGCACCTCTACAAGTAGTTATCTTCCCCCATCCTATGTCATTCCTTCCTACTGGGTCAGATGAGTAGAAGACTATGAAAAAAACAGATTACCACTGAGTAGTCTTCCCTCCATGTGTTCAATATCATGGACATACACTAAAACTCATAGCAGAAATCAGAGAGTACCTGAATTTTCCCTGGAAATAAACTATATATAATAACATAATGAACACATAGCATTTGGCTACACAGAAATATATAACTGAAATGTAGTTCATCAGTACAAAACCCAAACTAAGGCCATGTACACACTACAGCCTTATCGCGCGGTACAACAGCTCTCTTGCCTCACAAAAGGTAAACCACCCAGAACGAGGGGGGTTAGGCTTAATGTGGAACAGCTGTTCCATGGTAGAGCCCGTGCGTATGGTCCTTGCGATTTTGACAGCCTCCAGAAATGTCCCAGAGTGCCAATTGAGAGCTCAAGACACCCAACTTGCCGGTTCCAGGGCGGCAGTTGCTGCCGCCCAGGAAGCCGGCAAGCCGAGTGGCTCCAGGGCTCAAGCCACCCGGCTTGCTGGTTCTGGGGCCGCAGGGGCTGCCGCCTCGAAGCCGGCAGCACCGGAGCCCAGCTGCTCGGCTTGCTGCGACAGCAGGGGCTACTGTCCTGAAGCCCACAGCCCCAGCACCCAACTCTGGGTGCTGGGGCTGCTGGCTGCGGGGCGGCAGACCCCGCCTCCCGGCAAGCCGAGGGCTCCAGGGCTGGCCGGGTGGCTTCAGGGAATCCCCCCTGGCAGCCTTGCTCTAGTCCCAGGACGGCCAGCTCTCCCAGGGCTTAAGCCCCGTTGCCAGGGGGTTCCCCCACCTGGGGCTCAGCTGCCCCCAGGAAGCCGGCATTCCTGGGGACCTGAAGCCCCGCTGCTAGCTCAAAGGCTGGCTTTCACAGTGCATGGTGGGATAGGTGCCTGCTCCTTCTAACGAAAATGCAAAGGAACGTGTGAATGCTCCTTTGCATTTAGAAGGATTCCTGTATGGACGGGGGAAAGTGTTACAGTTATAAAGCTTTGCTTGTCCCACAACCTGCAAAATATTTTGTCTCATTGCAACCTGCAAAATATTTGATGCCATGAGTGTTTAGGTTGTTTTAATGCAGCTGAAATCCTTATAGTGATAGAGGGTTATAAAGAACACAGAATTCTTAGAGACATATGCGTCAGAGCCACCTCAAATCCTTCAGCTGACATAACCTTAAAATGTCTTAAATACTCACAATTGAATAAATTCATGCACTACCAGTTTATTAAATTTAAAAGCACCTGTTTTTGTCCCTCGATGCTTGCAGTTTTAATTAACTTGTGGACCAGTATCAACCTTGGAAGACTCTTGTAACCTTTTTTCTCCCATGAAAACTCATGTGATAAATAAATTCGTTAGTCTTAAAAGTGCCACAGGATTCCTTGTTTGGTTTGCTGAACTAGACTAACACGGCTACCCCTTTGGAACTTGTAACCTTTAAGAGTATCACCCGTAATTACCCACCTAAGAAATGCATCTTGGAAAAATAAGGGGCTTCACAGTATGCACATTAAACCAACAAAATTGGGCTTACCCCAAATTGCACATGAAGTGACAAATGTGCACTTATGGAAGAACTGAAATACAGTAAGTTCTGCCTGTCCACATTTTTTAAAAACAAAGGCTTGCACCCTTGCACAAACCTGCAGTGCATCTCTTTTGAAGTATGATCAATTATTTTTATTCTCTTCATGCTTGCTAGCTGGTTTCCACTTATTCATATCTTTATTATCCAACATGTTTTTCCATCTTCATAAGGATGTGGTTCCCAGTGAGGAATACTAACATGAACAGCGTCAAAGTTCAGCCATTTGACCTACTTAAATGGAAAAATCTGTAGCAATATTTTTAGTAAATGAGGAAATGCTGCTTTAATTTCAGAACTCAAGACAATGGCCAGGATTTTGCATGAATTCTCAGAAAAACATAACCATAGGGCAGAGTCAAAGCATGGAAATATCATCCCTAAAAGTGAATATTTATTTATAAAAAAGCGTGCATGAGTAAAAGATGCTACACTGGAAACTGGTTTACATAAACATAGTAGGTACTGCCAGGGGATTCAGTATAGATAGTATTTTTATATACACATGCAGGAAGAAGGTGCAGTGACTGATGCTTTATTAATTAATATTGGTTTACATCTTTCCCTATAATTTGAGGAACTTTGATCCAATATTACTCAGTGGCTGCTTTTTCTGTTTGTTAGCACTTTTAAAGCCCTATCAAATGCAGACCTTTGATTTGCAGTGAATTTGGTTTTCCATCAAATTACATTTAATTCAGTGAAGAAAGAACAATCTTATATTGACAACAGAACTGACAAAGTAGTTGTTTGTCTCTAGATTTTATTTGTTTTGCTTTGCTTAGATGTGTGTCATCTCATATTCTGCATTTGGAGTTTGTTTCCAGTTATAATGGAAAATAAACAAAAGAAATAAAAATTAAAACAACATATTCCATAAAGTTTAAACGAAAATTAAAGCTTCTCTTTACAGGACCAGCCTCATAATTACAAATGCAATAAATATAAAAATCTCAACAGTGATTTTCTGAATTACTTTGAGAAAGGGAAAAAAAACGCATAAAGGGTGCATGTGTCACCACTCCGTACTTTTCATAAGAGTAAGAGGCTACTAATAAGTGTTGACTTCCCTATTTTTAAAAAAAATGTTCATTGGAGAAGCCCTGGAAAAATAAGTGCTTGGATTTGTCAGTTGAGAGTTGTGGTGATTTTTTTCTGTGTAAACTTGGTGTTGAGATTTTCAGTCTGCATTTGATTTTTTTCCCTTTGTGATCAGAATATTCTTTGTCTATGCGTTCTGGTTTCATATTTTCATACTAGAGAACAACCTGGATACCTAGAACTATGGTCTGGATCAGTGGTTCTCAACCTTTTCAGGTCGCGAAACACTTGGTGGTATATCATAACCCTACAGGACACACCAGCCTATCCCCGTCCTCCCCCACAAGCCAAATCCAGCTATCTCCCCTGCTCTCTGTAACACAATGTGTCCTGACATAGTGGTTGAGAACCACTGCTCTGGATAACAAAGCAATAGATATGATACTGTATCACACTGATCTAGCTTTTAGATGTTCATCTCTTGCGGTCCCTTCTAACCCCATGGTTCTATGAGTCTTTCTACTGTCATAGAAGTTTATCTTCTTGATGCTAACTAGTTATATGTGTATTACTAGATGGTTTAATTGGCAAGACAGAATGAAATTAGTTTGGTGGTTGAAAGTAAACTCCATGATGGTGGGTGGAGCATAATTGCTCAGCATGATGGGGAGAAAAAAATCAAGACAATCCCCCACTACAAAACAACAGATTTAGTAGATTGATTTTCTTTTATTTGGCGTAGCCCTAGTTCCCCCTCAGAATTCTTATTTTATCAGCGTGTTGCTTTCCATGTTTTGAGCTTTTCCTAAATAGTATATCTTCTCTGAAGTCTTGGCCAGGGTTTCACAGGAAAGGTAACCTGTTCTTTTTTTTTTTTTTTTTTGTGGGAAGGGAAGTCCAAAATTGTTACAAATAGCTTATGTGTTGACAAATGGGGGTGTGGTATAATAGTGGGAGCGGGAAGTGAGGACTCAAGAATTCATTTTACATTTATGACACTGAATCCATCGAACCTCAGGCAAATCATTTAGCTTAATCTTTCAGTGCCTCAGGTTATAATGCTTGCCACCCCCACAGGAGTGTTATGAGGCATCATTAATTAATTCGTGTTCGTTCTGCACATTGAGATCCTCCCATGAAAGGAGTTATATAAGTGTACTACATTGCTGCTCCTTTTCTTCCCTTTTATGTTGAAAATGTAATACAAAGCCATTTCATTAAATTAGTCTGAGCAGCATCAGTCCTGTTTCATTAAAGTTGCTGAACATTTGGAAGCCTGCAGGTAAAATAGGTGTTTTAAGTAAGTTCTGTAAAACTCATGCTATGGCAGCAGCTGAATATGCTGCAGGCCTGGAAGACCTGTGTTCAAGATGGACTCGGGAATGCCAAACCTTAACCTAGCAGGGAAGCATGTATCACAGAAGGGTTGCTGCTTCGTACCCATGGTACTGACTGCTTTAATGAAACACCCCTCCTGGCAGATACAGTGGTGGCGTATATAGTGGTATCTCGAATAAAAATGAGAGGGAGTAAGAGTCTTGCTTGTAGGTTCTTGAGAATACTGAAGCATGGCAGGTGTTGGATGCATTTCAACAGAAATCAAGTAATCTTGATGTAATAGCTGGCATTGAGTAATAGAATGAATCAACAAAAAGATAAGTAGGGTAAATGCACAGAGAATTTTAAATGGAATTCACCAGCACTGCTAAAGTGAGTAATATTTGCTGAATGACGGTGCTCAGGTCAAGTATTTAAAGTCAAGTATTTTTACACAGATGTAGTTCTCAAGATTACTTACCATCAAACATGAGCAGAACCCAGATTCTGCCAGGTTATCTGTGTCCCATTGTGACTGCACCTTTATGATGTAGCAATGTAAGTTCATTGATCTTTTGCCAGGTAGTATCATGGTGAGCACATAAGATTGATGGACAAGATGTAAATACTTCTAAGGGTGCAGCAGAGAAGTTATAAAATACAGATGGTCCACTCTGACAAGGTCATTATGTCAAAAAAATAAAGACTACTGTTTGGCTGTACATTTAGCAAAGGCACAGTTGACTTTAGTGTGGATTTTGTATCAAAAAGGAATATTAAAAGTATCAAAAAGGGGTTAATAAATAATTTGGGAAAATAAAAAATGGGCTGTACATGTTTTGAGGTTTGAGTATATTTGGATATAATTTCCCCCCATGCTATGCTGCTTTTACCAGTTTGTCCATTCTCCTTTCATCAGGGTCCCAAAGGAGGGATACTCCAACCCCTTTTGAGGGCTGTATTTCCCCCCCTTTTTATTTAAAATACTTTCCAAAATTGCTGTACTGTCAAAGTTTTGATGGATGGATGTCGGTGATCAGTAATGCTGAGTTGTGATGCTCTATGCAATTTGAATTCTTGTTCAGTCTTCTTTCCTTATTTGTTTGCTGTTTGTTTTCATACTCTAATAAATAGTTTAGAAATCAGTGCCTGCTTAATTGCTGCCTGGATTCTTGTCATGACACAATCCTTTAAACATACCCAAGGCTTTTTTTAATGCAGCAGCATTTGCAGATATCGTTAATTAGCGCACACAACTAATTTTGTTGTGAAGAAATTGCCATCGATCTTCCTCGAGACAATTAAATGCTGTAATCAATGGAGAATGGCTTGCAGAGCTATGATACAAGAGCTGTTTGCAGTATTCTGTACCAAAGTGACTTGGTGAAATTAGCCTTTTGGCCTATTTTCTTCACCAGATGGAGAAAACGCTATTTGCTTCTCGAAACAGTACTGCTATGAAAGAAAAGCAATAGTGGAAGATGAAAAGTTCCTTTTCTTTCCAAAGCAATAATGTACCTATTAATTTTCAGAGAATGACACAAGTAAGAACTGTGCAAATCCTCAATTTAAATCTAGGCTTGAATCAAACACATAACTTTTGAGCTTATAAAGGACAAGATTAAAATTCAAATGAGTTTTCAGGCTTTAATTGATCTGCCAAATCCATTGAAGGGATGATCAAAACTAAATGCAACTTACCATAGCTATAAGTCCCAAAGGGGGAGCCGTGTTAGTTTAGTTCAGCAAAACAAACAAGGAGTCCTGTGGCACTTATAAAAACTAAGCAATTTATCACATGAGCTTTCGTGGGAAAAAAACATCGGATGAAGTGGGATTTTCTCCCACGAAAGCTCATGTGGTAAATAAATTTGTTAGTCTTTATAAGTGCCACAGGATTCCTTGTTTGTTCTACCTTAGCTATGCTCTTGATTTGAATGCTATTTTAGGGTTTAGCAGAAAACAGCAGTTGCCAGGCTGGATCAGATCAGAGATCCATCTGGTCCAGTATCTGGCCTCCAGAAGTGGCCAGTTCTAGGTCCTTCAGAGGAAGCTGCTGCAAGGAGGAGAAACTGTCAGCCACAAAATTTTCTTCCCTGACAGTTTCTCCTCCTTGCAGCAGCTTCCTCTGAAGGATCTAGAACTGGCCACTTCTGGAGGCAGGATACTGGACCAGATGGATCTCTGATCTAATCCAGCCTGGCAACTGCTGTTTTCCTAGTGCTCTGCTAAACCCTAAAATAGCATTCAAATCAAGAGCATAGCTAAGACAGAAAAAACAAGTAAAGACAAATAAAAATTAGCAAAGCTGCAATGGGTCACTCCACCTCCCAATATTTATGTGGCAGAAAATAGCAAAGATGTCTTTAGGCACCTATCTGATCCACCAAGAGACTTCCTATTATTGCCTTCTATGAGTTAGTAACAATTAGTCCTCCACTGAAGAAGTCCGTGGAGGTGTGCAAATGGGAAGTATATTCACAGTGACTCTGCTGTTTTCACTGCCGAAAACATGAGCTACTCTGGTGAAGAGAGTCCCAAGCACCATCTGCACCTGCATAGTGTTTATACAGGTAGAATTTTCTTCTAATCACTTTTTCCTTCTTCCCCAGTGTGCAGTGGGTTTGGCGAGGAAAAGAACAAATGAGCGAGTGTAACTTAACATTTCAGAATTTACCAGCTTGACAGTAACACTGAGTGTCAGGTAGAGACTGGTTCCTTTTTCCTCTAATCTGCTTGCTGATGTAAGCTGATTTTTATAAATAAAAAGATTCTAGTCTGCCTAGAATAGTTTGACTAATTCACAGTCTTAAATTCTGAATCCTTCTCTATGGGTACAGAGCACTCTGCTTTGCTCTCTTACTTTTTAATCTGATTCCACTCCCCAGGGGTTGTGAGGGAACCTGGATTCAACAGCCTGCATAAAGGATGCACTGATTTTGGTTGTTGGGTTTAGTGTGCGGGTGCTGGATGGAGTTGGTGGTCTGTGATATACAGGAGGTCAAGTTAGATGGTCTGGTGGTCCCTAAGTGCTTGTATTATTGACTAAACTCTATGATCATATATCCTAAGTGCCTCAGAGCTCAGCTCCATAGGCTGCTTGCATGGCTGCATGCAATGACTTATGGGGGAAAAGCCATTGGTCTTCCTAGCTACTTGAACAGATAATTGAGAACGGATTTGCCCCTAGAGTGCAAAATGAGTCTGGAAGGACTTTCCACAGTGTAAAATCTTGAGTAGCTTAGGTTAGATTCTTAACAGTTTCCTTCTAAGCATTCACACTCCATTTTTAGATTCCCAATTCAAGGACAGTGAAAGAGCTAGTGTCTGAGGCAAGGCTGATCTAAAACACTACAGAAAATGCTTGTGAATAAGGTTTCCTGCTCTTTATCAGACTAGCCAGTGAAGAATAATGGAACATACTTCACTTGAATTAGGGACAGGTAGAGGAAAGTGCTTAAAAAAAAAAAAAAAAAAGTAGAACCATCCATGAATGGCGAATCCACCCTCACAATTGTCTCTTGACTCTTGCGATTAAAGCGCATGTCTAGAGTCTGCACAGGAGAAAATCTGGGTTCTGCTTCTGGCTCTGCCTCCAGCACCGTGGCCTTTAGTATGTCCTTTAATATGGCTGTACCTCTGGTTCCTTACCTGCAAAATGGGTATGATACTTTCCCACATCATAGGGGTGTTGAGGCTTTATTCATTAGGGTGGGAAAGGCGCTTGTAGAAGTACAGTGTGTTAGTATTTCTATGATCACTGCTACAAAACCATTCTGGAATTGACTGAATTTCAGACTGGAGAAATTTCCATGTCTGTTCGCAAAACTAGCATTAAAATGAGTTAAGCCATTTGATTGGGCCTTTGGAACCTTCCTCCATGGATCTCACTACTATTTGTGCTAAAGATTGCTTGTTATCTGATCTGATACAAGTTCCTTTTCACCCCGTTACATTCTCTGAGAAGTAAAGTTACTCATCTCTTAAACTTCTTGTGGAGAGTACCCAATACTGTATGTAATCTCTGCACAAACCCAAGTTCACTATAAGTATTAATGTAAAGATACAACACATCCTGTTTCTCACAAGCATGCTTTCAATTATGCTCATAGCTTATTGGCACTACAGCTGGGGTGGTAGTGTGTGAATACTAGCTTTATATCTTGTTCCCTATTGCAAGTTTCCCTTGCCACAAACTTCACATGGCTTCTATGTTTTGCCTTTCATACAGTAAATGTTACCTGTCAGTGGAGAACATTAAAGAAACACGAGAAGTGACCTTGTGGTTAAAACATTAAACAGGGTTTCAGGAGATGTTCAGTTCCATGACACCTCAGGCAAGTCATTTAACCTTTTTGTGCCTCATATTCCCATCTTTAAATTGGAGATAACACTTCCTTTCTCTCTTTCCCTGTCCCTCGCTGTCTGTTTTGTCCATTCAGATGGTAAGCTCTTCAAGGCAAGAACTCTTTTATGCACAGGCATCACCTAGGACAATAGAAGTTTATCTTGCTGCTATTCTAATAAAAACAATTACAATAATTAGGAAAAATGAATATTTGCTGGATGGTTGTCAAGAGTCAAATGGCTATAACTTTGTTTAAAAAAAGTTGATGGTCTCTAGTTCTCTGATCAAATTTATGCCTATTTTCTCAACCATATGTAGAAATTATTTTAAAAAATGGCTGTTAAACAGTGAACTTAACTATCAATCAGCAGGGAGAGCACATACATTACAGAAGAATATAAGGCATTACACATAAAAAGGCAGGAAGACCGAGAGAAGCAAAATGGTTTTTATTATTAATTAATTACTAATAGGAAGCTTGACAGCAACAACATCTATTTAATGTAGATATAGTCAAAGCCACGACCATTCATATTGTGAGACACATAAAGATACAACAAGCCAAAGCATTAACCAAAGTTTATATTGCCACACGAAGGTTTGAAATTCCTGTGCTTCTGTTCATTCAGATTTACTATTGATGGGATTTTATTCTTGAAAAATTATTTACTTAAGAACAGAGCTATAAAGTGATTCACTCTACAAGGAATGGCCTGTGTTGAAAAGGAATGCAGTGTTGTAAAGAATATAGGGATCACATGTAAAAGTACTTCATTTAATTTCTGGATGGCATGTGGCTAGAATTCTTCCTTAAACATCACTTTTTCCGTACGTCATTTAAGAATTGCAATGGGTACCAGATTGGGTATAGCAGAGGTTCCTCAGCAGAATACAACTTGCCTATCTAGTGTTTATCCCTACTACAATGGGACCAATCCTAATTTAGGCTTCTAGTGAGTCACTACCTCAACATATATAGAACTGAGCATGCAAAACTTTATATTTCGGATTAAGAAATGATTCAATCATATCATAGAAGGTCTGGTAAATAGGAACATTCTGAGTTAGGCATAATGACAAATTGTTTTCTTGACGTAGCTTTTTCGATGTTCCGACCTTGGCAGAATGGATAAAAAGGTAGATATGTGTTTGTTATGCCTTTTCCTTGAGCATATTTTCTTCCTCTTAGTTGACATTCTCTGCAAGTCAGTGATAAGCAGTTTTAAGCAGAGTATGGTTAACATTATATTTAAATTATGCTACTTGCTAGGGAATGAGCTATGTTGGCAATATTGTCTGAAACTGTGAGGATCCAAAGCAAAGAATTTATGGATAAACCATATTCTAGGGTCTTCCTATACCCTGTGAGTACAGCAAGAAGGTGTAGGCTTTTCCAAAGGTTTTTATCCACAGGATTTCATGTTTGAGATGAGTATAGTTAGTTATGGGCAGTGTTGCATTTTAAATAATTGAACAAAAGGCTTATAACCTGTAGACTGATTTGTATAGATGTTTGTTTAATGGGGAGATTTAAAAAAATTCTAGTATTTGAGAGTGTCCCCATATCTCAAAATATCTTGTATTTGTTCTGGAAAGGCAGAAATGTTTAATAAATGTGTTTTGCATTTGGAAAAAAGACATAATAAATTCATATGATGATGATATATTTTCCATTTTGATAGCTCAGAAGGATGTTGAATAGCAGCTACTAAATTTAAACGTTTTAAAATCAGCAAGTCTGCATAACATACATCAAGAATTTTAAAAGAGCTGGCAGAGTAGCTGTCTGGACCACTGTTAAATGTTCAATAAGTTTTGGACACTAGAGAAGACCAGAGGACAGAAAGAAAGCTAAAGGGTAAATGAGATGACCCATGTAATTATAGTGCAGTCAGACTGACATCAGTCAGGGGTGATTTAATGAAATGTCTGACACAGGGCTTGATTGTTAAAGAAACAAAGGAGGCTTTTATAATTAATGCCAATCAAAGTGAATTTGTGGAAAATAGATCATGTCAAATTAACTTGTTGTTGTATTTTGATCACATTACAAGTTTGATTGTTAAAAGTAATAGTGTTGATGTAAGACACTTAGACTTTTATAAAGCATTTGACTTTGTCCCATACAACATTTTGATTAAAAATAGAATTATATAAAATTAACATGATATATGTTTAATGAATTAAAAGCTGGATAACAGATAGGTCTCAAAATGTAATTGTAAATCGGGAATGATCAAGCTACTTAATATTTTATCAATAACCTGAAAGAAAACAAACTCGTTACTGGTAATGTTTGCAGATGACACAAAGATTGGTGGAGTGGTAAATAATGAAGAGGACAGATCATTGATGCAGAGCAATCCACATAGCTCTGTTTAGCTGGGTGCAAGCGAATGATGTGTGTTTAAATATGACCAAATGTAAAGTCATATATCTCGGAACAAAGAATGAAGATCATATTTGAAGGATAGGAGATTGATTGCACCCATATGGAAGCAGTGGATAGTCAGCTGAATATAAGCGGCGTAAGTGCAATACTGTGGCCAAAAGGACTAATGTGATCCTTGGGTGTATAAATAAGGGATTGTCAAGTAGAAGGTTATATTATCTTGGTGATTTGCCACAGGTGTGACTGCTACTAGACTACTGTGCCTACTTTGTGTCCACAATTCAAGAAGGGTGCTAATAAATTGGAGAGGTTCAAAGAAGAGCCTCAAGTATGATTAAAGGATTGGAAATCATATTTTCCTAATAGCTCCATCTATTTAGCTTACCAAAGAAAAGTTTAAGTGAAGAGATGACTTGACCAGTGTTTAACTACCTACACAGGGAGCAGACAAAGATATAAAACAATCCAATGATTGGTGGTTAAAGCTATAGTAGACACATTCAAACTAAAATAAGGCACACCTTTTTCATAGTGAGGGTAAGTAAGAATTGTAACAATGTCACTAGGGTTCTGGTGCATCCTCCTTCTAAATTAGGATTTTTTTTTCTGAAAGGCAAGTTCTAGTACAAACAGGAATTAATTCAGGGAAGGTCCTCTGGCCTGTTTTATATAAGAGGTGAAACTCGGTGTTCATAATGGTCCCTTCCTGGTTTATTTATCATCTGTGAATATTGTTATCGCTTGACAAATTAAGACTGGAAATAAGGCATTAAATGTTCAATGGTGGAATTTTTTTTAAAGATTTAAATCCCATCAGTAGGCCCATAAGTGCCTAAATTATTTTTGAAAATGATATTTAGGCTCCTAAATCAGTTAGGCATTGTAGCTCCCTTACGTATATGGCCAGTATATATTCTGATTATTATCCAAGTCAGTCCCCTATAGTTTGGGCCTTTGCATTTCCTCCACATTACTTTGACAAAATTGTGTCATAGAATCATAGAATAATAGGGATGGAAGGGACCTCACGAGGTCATCTAGTCCAACCTACTGCTAAAAAGCAGGACCACTCCCACTAAATCACCCTAGCCAGGGTTTTGTCTAACCGGGCCTTAAAAATCTCCAAAGATGGAGATTCTACCACCTCCCTAGGTAACACATTCCAATGCTTCACCACCCTCCTAGTGATAAAGGTTTTCCTAATATCCATCCTCGACCTCCCCAGCTGTAATTTGAAACCATTGTTCCTTGTTCTGTCCTCTGTTACCATCAAGAACAGCCTAGCTCCCTCCTCTTTGGAGCACCCCTTCAAGTAGTTGAAGATTGCTATCAAATCTCCCCTCAGTCTTCTCTTCTGTAGACTAAATGGCTGCGTCTACATTTGTAAATTAAGTCGATTTAAGCTTGCTTAAATTGACTTAATTTACCCTGCGTCTACACTACAGTTTCCTTAAGTCGACTTAAGGAAAATAAAGTCGACTTAATGAAAATTAAGTCAACTTTATTAAACCACCTTTTCATTAGATTTAAGGCTTAATTTGACTTTTTAAAGTCGAATTAAGCCAGTGTAGCCCTGGGGTAGCCCTAAGTCGACTTAGGGCTACCCCAGGACTACACCAATGCCCTCCCTGCTGGGGGGAGGGGGGGCACAGGGGGAGCCTGGCATTCCCCCAAAGGACAGGGCAGAGCCCTGTGTGACGCTGTCTGGATTTAGGGAAGCATTTATGATAT
>ML685786.1:20133369-20268636 GCA_007922175.1 Pelusios castaneus
ATATCATAAATGCTTCCCTAAATCCAGACAGCATCACACCCTGCTCACATGCCCTGCCGGGGTCCCCGTCCCCCTTTGCCCTATTGCACACAAGGGGTTCGCCCCCCCCACTACTGTGGACCTCCCCAAGGTCTTCCTAGCCCCTAGAAGTCGACCTAGGCATCCAGTGTGGACACTCTAGGTCGACTTTGTAAGTTCCCCCTTAAGTCGACTTTAATTTTAAGTGTAGACACGACCTAAGTCGACTTAGTTAAAGTCGACTTAAAATTACAAGTGTAGACATAGTCAATAAGCCTAGTTCCTTCAGTCTCTCCTCATAAGGCATGTGCCCCAGCCCCCTAATCATTTTTGTTGCCCTCTGCTGGACTCTTTCTAATTTGTCCACATCCTTTCTGTAGTGGGGAGCCCAAAACTGGACACAGTATTCCAGATGCAGCCTGACCAGTGTCGAATAGAGGGGAATTATCACATATATCTGTCTGAGGAAGAACTTTTTGCAATTCTTTTGCACTATGTTCTTTGTGTTTCAGTGGAGATTTAGTAGTTAAAATGGAGTCTGCTTAGCTTGGCCCTTTTGCCTCTCCCACTTTGTTTAGCTGTGTTGGGAATAATGTGCTGTATATTTTTCCAGTACTGGTGATATCTGAAACACAAGTGAATTTCCAGTTCCATTTTCCTTCTCAATGCACTCTCCATTAGAGCCATTGTGTTTTTCTCCTCCAGTGAATTTTCACTGTGCATCCAACCATTATTAATACCATTTTGCTTAACGTTCACTTGCTACATGTCTCTAACAATTGTGAAACTTTTTTATCATTCTTTGCTATATTGTGGACTATGGAATGAAAACAAATTGATAACTACATTTTGGAATAGATGCTATTATATTACATATGATAGCTAGCTGGAAGCCAGCGGGACTGGATTGTCAAAAGTGAATAGTGATTTTGGAAGCCTCTGTTTTTGGCTGCCTAGCCTGAGATGTCCAGTTAACCTGTGTTGTAGATACTTTAAAAAATATCCAGTGGTTTTGGGACAGCCGGAAGAAAGGTAGCTGGTTCTACCATGCTGTGCTCTTTTGAGTTTGGTTCTGAGCATGCAGAGCTTGACCATCAAAATAATAGCAGTATGATAGAGTTTGCTCCATAACACTCATGGAGACTGAATTTTTGTGGTGTGCAATATGTGCTGAAACTAAAAGAAATCCATCTGCTTTATATCCTATTCACACAATGCCTTAGCAATATGGCTCTTGTTCCAGGGCAAATGTGCTTGGAGATTGTGTTAACTGCTTTGGCCTTATCAGTATCTGTTAGCTGTTCAAGATTCTTTTCACCAGCTGGTGTCTTGATGGTTTTAATACTCATTTAATGTCATTGTAGAAGAAAACATTGTACTCTTCCAAGTACTAGGCTGTCTTATTGGTGAACTTGAAAGCAATGCAAGGACATATCTGCAGTAGTTTTCAGGCATACAAAGGGAAAGGTCATGGTTAAAATGTATTCAGTAATATTTTAAATCCACAGAGCCTAGTCTTCCCATCAGTCTGTTTCATTTTGGCATTCAGATTATTAGCTGTTCATTTCCTTTGCAGAAACTGCAAGCAGTAGCACTGAAGTGAAACTGTCAGGATTAATTAAACCAAATCTGCCTCAACTCTAGGAATGGATGCATTGTGAGGAGTTCCCTTCAGAAACCTTGGATGATTTTCACCTCCAATTTTAATTCACTCAGACATCGTACGGATTCCTACAAACCTAAGCACTTATTATGTTTGGCTTCAAACTACTGTTTGTGAACTGACAAGCAAACTCAAATGGGAATTATGGGTTGGCGCCATAGTTTTTCATAGTAAACTTGCACTACCCTCATTTTAAACAAACTGAAATAGTTTAAGCAACATTTAACACAGTATTTGGAGTCAGTACCATAATTTCAGCAGTTGCTGTTTTATGGTTAAAAGTGGCTTCCTGATTGACATTTTGTGAATAAAGAAAGTACATGAAGATAAACTCACAATAATTTGCAGATATAATTTCCAAACGAGGTTTCATTTATCTCATGCACATGGTGCTGTGCAGTGGAGGGAGCATGCTGCACAGCTGGCACGTTCCTTTCTAAGTGTAAAAGCACCATGGGCACCAAATAGGATGATGCTCATCTGCAGTTTACTGAAGGGGAGTGTGACAGGGCATGGCCCCACTCTTGTCTCTTTCTTTGCCAAACACTGCTCAGAGATCTTCTGGACAAACACTTCTTACCATGTATTTACAGGGTTCTGTCCCTCCACCCTTATGGACGTGTGCAGCTCTGTATTTACAGTAGCATACACTCCTTAGGCACACGCAGCCAAGGAGAAGAGAGATGGGAGGTATCATTCCCCTGAGATCTCTTGTAGCTCTGACTTTCTCACCAACAGAAGTTGGTGCAATAAAAGGTGTTTCCTCCCCCACCTTGTTGGTATATATAAATATAAAATTTGATGTGATTGTGTGTTCTTTCTGCATCTCCCCTCCCCTTCCTTTCTGTGCCTTTTTTTACTCTGGCCTGGAGGGTTAACTACCTTTGTAGCTTTCTCCCTCTCTCCAACCTATCAGTTAAGCACAGATTTGCTCCTCAGGTTTATCCTGGGGTGATTTAATTGATGATCCTGTGATCAGAGTGCTGGCACAGCTGTTGTTGCCCAGCACTCCATCACAGGACAGCAGAAGCCTGTGTGAGCGCATTGACTGTAGAATAGAGATCCACAAGAGCTCTGCCTCTGTGTCTGCCTTCCTCTTGAACCCATTGAAACTGCATGGGCATTAAAGGCTACTGAAATCTAAGGAATGGAACGTGTTTATGGAACAGGTTTGGATCCAACTCCATGGCTGGGGAAAGTGGGAGATTGAATTTGAGCTTCACTAATTCATAAAAATTCATTATTCACATTATTAGTGTATAAGATTTACTATACTTTATTGTGTAAAATGTTCATCTTCATTTGCTACTGGATTCGCTTTTATGTTCTTGACTAGTGGCTAGTAATCAAAGGTGTATTCTCCCATGAAAATTATATTGCAATGCTTGTTTCACACCTGGTCCTGTCAAAAGGATGTCCGAAGGCTGAACGGTGATAACTTTTTTTTTTTATTGGCAAGGACTTGTCAGAAGATAAGAGTTGAGAGGGAGTCAATGGCTTTTATATATATATGAGTGTGTGTGTTAGGAAGATAGACATTGGAAATAAAAAGCTTTTTATAAGAATTATTCCACTGTAAAAGCATCTCTTTCAAGTATAGCTTAGACCCACAAATGCTAGATCGCCTAATTTATCATGTTGAGTTTCATGCAAGCTAACAATTTGAAACCTAAATGAAGAAAAAAAAGGCAAGATGTAGAAGATGCAGAGTCAGCAAACATTTGGAACCTAAGTCACAATAAATCAGAGGTATGGTGCTGCTTCTTCTTACTGGCAAGGCATGAAGAAACAGCTAGGAGATTTTGGCAGAAGCAGTCTTTTTGGGCCTAGAGAGCTAGAAACATGTTGCATCGAGTCGTCTCTTCCTGCCTGTGGAGAGAAATAGTACTCAGTATTGTAGCTGATTCGCTGTGAATTAAACTTTCTGATTTCTGCAGAATGAGCAGAATTTTGCTATTACGTGCTGTAGCCTGGCTGCAGCTGCCATCATCTAGAAGTATGCGATTTTCTTGTTTGTTTATAATGTAAGTCGTACGCATTAGTAATCCCCCTGCGTATCTGAAAGCTGTGCCTTGCCACTGCTTTCTCATAATGCCAGAATGAGCTAGGGTGTGAAATGTCTGATGATGTGTTCTATTTTATCTATACATAAAATTCCTTAGAATCTATGTTGAAATTCAGCGTTAATCAAAATAAAATACATTGGAACCAGATGACTTTGCATCTAATGGGGCTGTGGAAAGGGTATTTTGATACTTTTCTGCCAGCAATGCTGCTCCTAAGCATTCTTACACCTTCTTCTCCAGCCCTGCATTATCCTCTGCTCAGGCTAGAGATGGTGCTGAATGATGGGGAGTCCTGGGCAGCAGACCATAGAAGTCAGCTCTTGGTCTCACTGATATATTGTATTTATGGTGAGGGATGGGGTAAAGAAGTACACTGCTGTTGCAATGCAGAACTGGCTCGCTTCTGCGAGTCTTCTACAGGCTCCTGTGCTCTCTGTTAGGGAATATATTTGGCTGGGCGGATTAGAAGATCGATACACAGATAGTTCCCCATGATAATACTCCAGGGGTAGAGAAAAGACAGAGAAAGCTTTAGGCTATAGCCTGGCAACTTCTAGCATTTCCATACAAGCCACTTTATCTGACTGCAAAGAGGATATTTTTCTGTGGGAGCTATTCTACTGTCCTCCTGGTTAAATTATTTACTGGCTACTTGGCTGCTAATCTGGATTCCCCTCTTCCCTAATGATTCTTTGCACATCCCCAGAAATGTTTACAACCAGCTCTGTCTGCCAATGGCACAATTCATACTTCTCATGTAACACATACAATTTGCTGCACATTAAAATGGGAGTGTAACCTGGGAAATACCTATAGTGCTCTAAGGTCACATTATTTTGGAATGTTGCATATGTAAATTACTGTTTTATTAGCAGCCTCTCCCTGAAAAACATGATTTCAGGAAAACATGCTATTTTCAATATGCTGTGCAATTGAGTATTTTCTTTACAACATGGTATGCTAATAGCTTTTTAAATTTACCATTTTATGATCATTGACATATATATTTTCTTCATTAGAATTTTTTTTTAAAATTGAGAAAAAGGATTTTTAAAAATTTGAGAAAGGATTTACTGTAGTTTCTTGAACTGACTCGGGTTTTTAATCCTAACACGTATCTTTGATAAAAGACTCAGTTGTCATTTACAGCAGCTTCTTCATTATCATTTTTGGGCACATACTTTTTTCTTTTGCCTTGCTCTTAGTAATGAAAAAAGACTTATGCTTAGAGTGTGTCTTCCATCCCACATCACTTTACAAACTGATTTGCAAATTGCATATTATAATCGTATGTCTAAATTAATTGCTTGTCTCATTGCTGACATTGTGTCACCTGTGCACTACAACTCAGTTATTAGAGTGCCTAGAACAAACGATAGGAGTCCTTTATAATTTTGAAAGAAAACAAACTTAATTTTAGGCTTAATTTAGGGCAAGATAAAATGATGTCCTAATATTAGTGTGCCAAGCCCTCATTCTTCGAATTCAAATTCCTCATCAAGGTTTATTTCTTATACAGTGTCCATTCACTCTAGTCTATGTCAAAAGCCTTCTCCCTCTCATTGTTTAAAGGGGATAGCGGTGGTAGTAATTAATTGAATTTTAGGGAAAAATTGTTCTGAACTCTCTCTTCCTGTGGTTGTACTAGTGCCTGTTTTCTTCCATATGTTTTAGAATGCCAGCTTTTAGGGCAGGGACTTTCTCTCTCTGTCTCGTATGGATCTGAACACACCGTCATTCTTTAAGGATTTTGAAACAACAAAGCTGAAATCTTCTAGCACGCTGATAGCCGTAGAACTGGTGGTACTCTTCTGCATAAAGCAGATGAGTAGGGAACATCAGCAATTTTCGCACCATCTCACTCCAGAGTACTTGTAAAGTGTGATGGAAGAGTATGGGCCGGGGCAGTGGATGCAGATGGTCAGTGAACCCATGACACCATTCTTGTTTCTGTAGGAGCTTTGTAGGGTGCTGCAAGGGAGTCTGCACTGCCTTTGTCTTCATTCCAACCCTCTACTAAAGCATTTCTCTACCTTGAATGGCTAATGTGCTTAGCCTGTGCCCTTGCGAATGCTATCTTATTAGTTTTAAAGTGCTGGGAGATTTTAGGCAAACTCAATGATTACATCTCAATAAAATACAAAGGTTTCAGACTTTGGGAAGAGGGGCAACCTCAGACCTTGCAATATGCTACTTCAGCTAAAATGGAAATTCCTTTTTCTTATTACATCCATTTCTCTGTGACTTGGACCCAAGTTGACAATGGATCACTATCATATTGATTGTTGGTGGCTCGTTGGGGTATACAAAGAGAATTAATTTCAATTTCTCCTGGACATGTGCCCCATCACAAAAATTGCATTTGTACGCCATCTAGTGACTCACCATGTAATTTTATAACTCTTGTGCTTTCCAACCCTATTACCCACATATTTTTATACTAATCGTCCCATCTAAAATTGAAAGCTCTTTCTGCTGAAAATAACTCTCTTTTGTTTTGTAAAGCATACCCTACACTTGAATATTGTGTAAACAAAGGGTAATAGTAGATATTAACTGGTCTTCCTGGTGGGAGGGACTAAATGGGCTGAGAACCCAACAGAGGGTTTTTCCAGGCTAAGGTGTAGGAATATTGGCACTGGCCTTATTCTATCTCCTTTTTACGAGTAACAAAGAACTTCAGGCTCTGAAGTTGCCACCGGACAATTCTTATAAACAAACAAACACACACGACATGAACTGTGGGACTCATCTTAAGTCCATGGAATTTATGAGCATAATTTCCTAAGGAGCCAATTGTGTTCCATGGGATATATATTTAATATACAATTCTACATTCTTCTATGTTTAGCGTATTTTTGTTGGCTGAACTGAAATAATGAGTGTACGTGTTGCTAAAACAGATTACTCTTTTTCTCTGAGGAACACTGAGACATAATTACTGTGGCCTAGAGCACTTTGTGATGTATGGTTGGTAGATGCTACCACTGGTGTTGAGAAGAAACTAAGTACAAGTGTGATATTTTACTAGTCCTTGGATCCTAAAATGCCACTAAACTTGTAGGAGATATATTGTTCTGCAGCATGGGTTCCACTGAATAACATTTAATTCCTGTAAGACATTCTTCTTCCTACAGGAAAAGAGGGATTTTTAATGCCTAACAAAGTAAAATATAAAGGCTAGTTCCACCAGAGGGATCATACTGGTAGTTTATTCTCCTTGAGAAGGTTATCTCTGCAGATTTGCACAGTGAGATTGCTTGTTCTGTCTGTGTTAGCAGAACTTGTTCATTTAGATTCTGGAGAATGATGAAGCACCATGAAAAAGATGCAATTATGCCATACCAATGTGTACTAGCCCAATCCACGCCTTGATGGTTCCAGTTATGCCTGGCTGAAATAGCATTTTTAAATTTCATGGGTCCAAAGATAATGGGACTGTCTCAGATTTGGGCTAGGGATTTTTAGGGGACCTGCTTTATCAGACCAACAAAAATGTGCATCCAAAAGAGGATCCAGAGGGGTAAAAACATTGAATCCATCAGGTATCTTTCTGTATCTAAAATTTTCCATGATCTTTTTTAATCATGGCTGCCCAACACTAAGTTTTATTTTTCTAAGCCAGCCCTCCTCCATTTGTATATTGCTGTCCATCATCACTTAGCCTTTAGTCTTTCTGACTCCTTTTATCAGTCAGCATCACATACACAAGGACCAGGGGACCAGATGGTAGGAAGGCATAATCTTCAGGGGCAGAGCACTCTGTGTGATGCGCAGTTAGTGGCAGTATGTTCGGAGAACGAAAGGCTGCTGGGTTAAATGAACTTTTATTTTAATTTCCTGAATTCAGTAAATAGGTGGTATTCAGAATTATTAGCCTTTGGAGTGCAGGACAATAATGGTACATGTTCTAGGTCCTGATTATTATGGAGGTAAATTTTTGTCTTGTCACAATTTTATTAAGCTCCCCCTGTTGGACACTCATCAGCCTACTGAAGGGGGAGCCAGTTGCTGACTCCTATGTGCCCTTAGCTTGCTGGAGCTGGGCAGATCCTGTCCCTGGCTTTGAGTCTGTAGGCATCCATTCCTTATGTTTGACACCCCTTTTGGTAGTGGGGAATGCATGGCCCGATTGCCTAAGCCCTGAAACTCATGCTTTATCCCACAAGTCTCCCCAGTAGCTCTTGCTTATTTCCCAGAATTCCACCTAAATTGTGACCTTTCCAGTTTACAATTTACCTCTTGAAGGATACATGATAGTGAAAGCAGATTAGACACTCTGACAGGCTTTGGACAGGATTAAAAAACACCATGGCCTGTTTGTTTAGTACAAGAAATATAGATCTATAGGAAATAATAAACACACATACACCTCTGTATGCAGGGCTTGACAGATCTTGGGTGCCAGGTTGCCATGGCACCCAGGAACTTGCCCTTGCACCTAGCTGCTCTGTGCTACTGAGGGAGTCTAATGCCACCGGCACCTAAGAAAAAGCTGCCAGCACCAAGACTTTCAGCACTGCTGCTTCCCTCCACCCCCAACCGCCCTGGGCAGCGGCCTTTTGTGCATCGCACTACTGGCTGCAATGTTTTTTTGGCAGTGGCGGGCGGGGGGGGGAGGTGTCATCTTTGTTCCACACCACCACCGAAACTAGTGGCAGTGGTTTTTCAGTAGCAGGGGGTGTTCTAAAGTGCCGCACATTTAAATGCCTTAGTTTTGGGGCTGGCTCTTAGGAGTGTGGCACATTTGTCGAGGTCTGCCTATATGTATTTCCCTGTCTCAGGTTTCTTACTGATCTGGAGAGGGGGTTTTTTTGGTCATGAAAAGAGACTTCTGGGGAGTCCAGGATCCTTCCTCTGCAGCTCATGACTTCTCTTCCAAATTATAGAGTCTTCCTAGAGCTACTATCTTTCTCTGACCTTGATTGGTTCCTGAGCTAACCAGACCTCCTACTAGAAAAGCCTCCCTATTTCTTCTTGTCTCCTGCTCATAGTTTCCTGTTTCTCCAAAAACTTTCCCCTCTGCTCCTTTTTAAAGATTCCCATTAGTCCTTTTGACAGATTCCAAAGGGGGGCCATTTTAGTCTAGTTCAGCAAAACAACAAAGAATCCTGTGGCACTTTTAAAGCCTAGCAAATTTATCTATCTCATGAGCTTTCGTGGGAAAAAATCCCACTTTGTCAGATGTTTGAAGATGGGGAACTTCTCTACAGGTGTCTGACAAAGTGGAATTTTCTCCCACGAAAGCTCATGCAATAAATAAATGTGTTCATCTTTAAAAGTGCCACAGTACTCCTTGGTTGTGAGTCCTCTTATCATCTTTTTCCTGTAAGGAAGTTCTCCTCTCTTCACTTCCTTCTCTCTGCAATCAAGATGGAGGAAGTAGTCTCAGCTGCTCTCCTTAGCATACTCATTATTCATTCCAGTGTAGCTGTTCAGGTTAATAACTCTCCATTATCCCTGGACTGGAACTATTCTGCAGCGCATATGAGCAGCTGGTCGATTCTACACAGAGCCATTGCCTGACACAATAGTTGGATAAATGACTTCATAATATCAAACAGAATTAATAAATTGTACAAGTAGATTCCCCAGATCATCACAAGCCCCTTGCTTACCTCTCAGTATTGGAGATCAGCAGAAGCATTCCAGTAAGCTTCCTGGGCTATGTCTACACTTACAAAGCTAAGGCGACTCTGTTAAGTCAACTTAACAACTTAACAACGACTTATGTCGATTTAAAGTCGACCTTGCTAAGTCAACTAATAGAGTCTGCACTAGACTCTTAAGTCGACTTAGTCGATCTTACTAAGTCAACTTCGAGCGTCTACACTAGACTCTTAAGTCGTCTGACTAGGTCAACAGAGAGCCATGGCTCCCCCCGGGGACAAGGGAGCCGTGCACGGCTCCCTGGCAGAAGGGAGCCACGGGCAGCTCCCTTGTCCCTGGGGGGAGCCATGGCTCCCTTCTGCCAAGGAGCCGCGCCTTCCTTGTCCCCAGCCCTAGGTCGACTTAGGGAATTTAGTCGACTTAGGGCGTCCACACTGGTTTTAGGTCGACTTAACCAATCGACTTAGGCATTTAGTCAACCTAAAGAGTGGTAGTTATTAAGTTGACTTAATGAAAGCCAGGTGTGGATGTGGGTTTGTTTAGGTCAACTTAAACGTCCTTAAGTCGACGTAAGTTGCCAGTGTAGACGCATCCCTGGAGACTTAAATCTTTGGAGGTTAGCATAAAGTTAGGCTTTTTCGTTTGTATGTACTTGAGCTGAAACAGGGTGACCAGACAGCAAGTGTGAAAAATTGGGACAGGGAAGTTACAGGGGGGTGTTAAATAGGCACCTATATAAGTAAAAGTCCTGAGTATTGGGACTGTCCTTGTAAAACCAGGACATCTGGTCACCCTGTTCTGAAACATGCTCAACTTTTGCACTCACTCTTTGTTTCGCTAGCTCTGAGTGTGGTTCTGGACCCATTTAAAAAAAAATTACTTTGTTTGTTTGTTTATTTGCTTTTTTATTTAAGCCTTGCCAAATAAGAGTTGGAATGAGAGAAATTTAGCCTAAGTGACTGGTTGGGTATTGGTTTTTTGGCAAGTAACTATTGTTTGATGATTACCTTAATCCACTTGATGCAGTTTCAGAGGGGTAACTGTGTTAGTCTAATTCAGCAAAAAACCAGTAGTGCGGTGCAATTTTATTTGTCACATGAACTTTCGTGAGCAGAATCCCACATATGATCCCACAAAAGCTCATACGACAAAGAAATTTGCTAGTCTTTAAAAGTACCATAGGACTCCTTGTTTGTTTTGTTGAAATTTGTTTTACTTGTATGTATTTTAAAGGAATTTTAAATGTCACAAGACTTCTTACAAATGCAGATACTAATGATTTTGTTTAAATAGACATTAATTATCAGTAGTCCTGAATTGTGTCATATCCATACCCATATCTCTGTGTGTGTGTGTGTGTGTGTGTGTGTGTGTGTGTGTGTATACACACATACTAGATTTTTATAAACATTAAGTAAAAATATAATTCAAAAATTTTAAAAACTTTTATTGTTAATTATTTAGAATGACAATTCATTGAATAAAAAATAAGAGAATTATTTACTCCTCGTGCTGTTTGTGAAATTGCCCTACAGAACCAATCAATTCCAATACCACTTTATAAAATTCCAATAGCACAGTTTTTAATTGCTATGCTGTGCATGCGAATTGTAGGCCCAGCATTAGCAGTTCAGTTCCAAAAATGTACCCATAATTCTCCAATACAATTAATCTCCTTTTTTCATATGGCTACAGACCTGAATAATTCTAAATCTGGCACTTACTCCTGGGAGAGTAAATTGTTCTCTTTTTATTTATGTATTTATTTTTTATTTTATTTAAAATCACATTAAATTCTGGCACTACTGAGCATTAGTGTAGTGTTTTATAGCATTATTAATAAATTTGTAGCTGTGTCTTGGAATTCTTACATTGATTTTCCGACTTTTTTTTTTTCAAACCTTTCTGAATTAATTTCCAATCATTGAATTGACAGTTAATTATTTTTTTGGTAATGATTATGGGGGAGATTTCAAAAGCACAAACTGGTGGCTTGCTGCCCTTTGTGCTTTTGAAAAAATCTACCCCAATCGTTAAATGTTTTCCTCTAATTAGGGGTATGTATATGTGAATGCACATGTTCATGTATGTATGTATTGTGTATAGATAGTGTGAACGAGTGTATACTGAACTGGACTATTGTAGGCAGTAATCTGCCTGTAACAGTCAAGAAAGTTTACAGCTCTCTGGATTCAAATAGCAAGATGTATGTGCTGCATTTTTCATTGTGAGTTTGGACTAATAAGAGTATAGTTTGTCACAGCAGCTATCCAAATTCGAAATGTGGCGCATCAAGAAATGTTAAGATGAGTTTTTTATAAATGGGGAGATTTGTATTTATGGGGAGAATAATTACTATGATGTAGATGCCTTTGTTGGTGTTTTCACTCCAAAAGAGAGAGAGTTCACCTTCATGAAAAAGAAAAAGCTTTTATTGCCTTATACTGTGCATAATACAAAACAGCATGGGACTAAACAAAGGGAATGGTCCTTCACCTAGATTCTGTTGCAAGTACATGTAGTTGCAGAGAGTTTTCTTAAGGAGAGATTCCATTGTTATTGCTGATCTGGTGTATATGCAAATGTCTGAGAGAATGTGGCTTCACAGTAGCCATTGTAAAAGGCTTTTAACTCATGTTGCATTAAAAGTATTTTGGAAAGAACTATGGACTGGTGAGTGTAAAGCAGATATGAGCTATATAGAAATAGCAACTCTGTGCATTAGATCTTATCTCTAGTTTCGAACATTTCATTAATTCTAAATTTGAAAAACAAATCTAAGCTTTCAGAACAATTTGCAAAAATAGAGCATCTCTACGTTCATTGCCTTCTAGTAAATTGCCCCTTTTTTCTTTGGTCAGAGGTTGCAGGAGGAGTTTCAAAAGGGAAAGGCATGCTATCTGTGTGCAGTCTTGCATTTCCTTAATGTGAGAGAACCAGCAATAGAAATGGACCATCTTTCCCTTGGAAAGGGAAACTGTGTCTGATGTCAAGGCTTGAGAGTGGCAAGCACCTGACCTCCATGTCTGTGGCAGGAAGGGTGTGCATGCCAGGGGACCCTAAATATCTTCATCTCCCTCAATGTCTCTTTTTATTTTAAAAAACTTTTATGTTAGTACGTTTCCCAAAGAAAGATCTTTCTAACAGACCCTGTTGGGGCTGGCTCTGTGCAGAGGATGTGACAATGGAAGGCAGGCTTTGATGACTTTTGGGATGGGAGTTATGTGTCTGAGTGACAGCTATTATGCGTATGCAACTTTAATTAAAAATATCTGGTTAAGGAGGAGTCAATTTTTTAATGGTGCAGGGTGGGGAATGGCATGGGATTACTGAAAACATAACTGGGAATTTTCTTTGTTTCAGACTTAATAGATGACAACAATTTGGCAAGATTGGGACATATTGGTCTAGACAGACTAATCTAATAGAATTTTGCTGACAGGTCAGCCTTATATCTAATTGCAACAAATAATACCTTTTAGGGTGAGCTAGTCTCATGATCAATATAATCTAATCAGTGTCACTCTTCTCTTCAGTTAAGAATAACAGGACATCGGAAAGTTCTGTTTTCTAAACAGCTAGCTTCTCCTTGGCAATTCCACTTCAGATATTTATTTTTATTTTACAAGAAACAAATGCCCATTCCTCCCTCTGCTATTACTAAATTAGCATTAACCATCTTTTTGAATGCCATATTTACTGCTGACTAAGTGAAACCACTGATTTATTATTCACTGTTGGCCACATCCTAGCTCCTGTGAGAAGCCCTAGTAAATGGAATTGAAACAGCTATGGAAGGTGAATTTCAGTGGTGAATAGGGAAAGTTAGAGCTTTCCTGTTATGGGCCAATGAACAACAGCTCTGTCTGTTTGTTTACTACATCCTCATCAAGAGGACAATGAGTTTTGATGCATTGGGATGGAGTGAAAGGTGGAGCGGTAAGACATGGTGAGGCCAAAAAGGAGGTGGTTACAGTAGCTGATCTTGTGGTTAAAGTACTACACTAGGAATCAAGCTGGATTCAATTCTGGGTCTGCCACCAACTCCCTGTGTAATACGCCTCACTGACTCGCTCACTTACTTACTCACTGAGTGCCTCAGTTTTTCTTCTTTAACATTGGGTTACTATTGCTTCATATGGGTGCTTAAGATAAACGTATTGTCTCTGTAGCACTCATTCTATAGTGATTCATTGTGTAGAAAGCCTACATTTAAGTGTTCAAGCACTCCAAAAACCTCCACAAAGACTCAGCAGTGGCCAAGGGAAATATTGTCATAGAATCCCAACTGGCTGCCATTTATTTGAAATGAGGCATTGACCCATGTAACATGGATCAGTCAGGAGCTATGACTCGTTCCCATTTTTAACAGAAATGATTCATTTAAAAGGGTAGCAATTTAATTTCCTCTGCATAATTGGGGAGAAAAAAGCTACAGTGATTTCTATCCATAGCCTTTTAATGACAGAAGAAAATGCATTCCACAAATTAGCAAAATGTGAGATGCTATTCTGCCACACCATTAATGTAAAAGTAATTTTCATGATCAAATTTAATTTCAAGTAGCTCATTCCTTCTGTCACAGAAGCATCATGCCATGCAATTTCTAATGGGGTCCCTCACAGATCTAGAAATGAATGAGTTATTTAGATTAAAGTCTTACAGAAAAGGCTTGCATAATTTGTTAAAAATTAAAGAGATGGTTACTTGTTTGCATTCTCTTATCAGAAGTGGATGCTTTACAGTGGTAGGTTTTCCATTGGCTCACTACCTGAAAGTGCTGTGAGCCTTTAATTAAAATCTAATTAGTTTCAGGATGAATCTCAAACTCCTTACCTAAAACTGAACTCAATGTGGTGTAATTAATTGCCAATACTGAAACAAGACAGGTAACTAGCTCTTTGAAGTTTGACTCCTGGGAGGAAATAGCATAGATAGGCTTGACCTTGTTGAAGAGGCTTAAGAAGAAAAAGGATTTGAAATTGTATAAAATATTAGTTCTGATCTGGTGAGAGGGTCATTCATGCTCAATCAAAGAACTGACAGGCATGACATGCTTACATCTGCCAGAGTCTCCAGACGGTAGGGTGGGGGACCATCTGGAAGCTAGGCATGCATATAAGTTGTTCGCTGTTTTTAAGATGTGTTTTCTCTGAATGTTTTTGTTCTGAATAAATGGTACTTTGCTTTATGCAAAGTAGCTACTCAGTAAATAGCCATTATTGCCCCGGAGAGCAGAATTGCAGGTGCTGAACTGAAGTCAGATGTACTTGAGGTGATCATAGTGAATTGCAAGAGTTTGCACCCTTAGACTCTGCTATGCAGAGAAGAAGTCGTGGGATTCTGCCCTGAGAAAGTGTTGGCTAGAGGCCTGAGATCTAAGTGCAGTGCCCTCAATGAGGACATGAAGATGTCATAGTTGCATTTTACTTGAGCACTCTAATGCATCACATAGGAAACAATGTGTTTACCAGTGTGCAGAGGCGGCTTTTGGGATAGGTGAAGCAGGCACCTAGGGCCCGAGCAGTAAGAGGTCCCATCGCCTGTTTCGCCTACTGCAAAAGCTGCATCTGCCTTGGTCAACAGCAGCAGGAGGAGCTGGCCCCTGGTGTCAGGGCCATGGGAAGAAGATGGGACCAGGCGGGGGCCACTCACGGGCCTATGGGGGGGTCTCACAATGAGCCTTTGCCTAGGGCCCCCAATAGGCAAAGGCTGCCTCTGCCCGTGTGTGACAGGGTGTTCAACTCACACCAGGTTCAAAGGGTTAAGGAAGCTGAGTAAGGGCCAAATAGTGTGATAGAGCGCACATGAGAGGCTTAGGCTGAAGAAGCAATACCTGATTGGAGGATGAAGTTCAGCTGAGCAGGCATGGACTGGGCTAATTTAAAGCCAGGGACCTGGCAACAGAAAGGGGATGCTGGGAAGTAGTCTCACCTGGCCAAAACTCTTCAGCAACAAGAAAAATGGTATAGAAGGTCAAGTTGTTATGAAAAAAAATAGTATTTGAGGGTATGGGTGATGGACTTCAGAGCCACACACTTCTGTAAATGATAGTTGGAATATTACAGGCAAGTGAGTAATTCTGACTAAAGAATCATACGGGTGATCTATTGATCATGGAGGAAAAAGCTCTTTGCATTTTAGAGAAACCTGATCCAAAGCCCATGATGATGCTCACTGAATTCAATTTATAGAGTCATAGATTCTAAGGTCAGAAAGGACCAATATGATCATCTAATGACTAGTCTGACCCCTTTCACAATGCAGACCACAGAACCTCACCCACCTACTCTATAATAAACTTCTAAGCTGGGACTGAGTTATTAAAGTCCTCAAATCATGGTTTAAAGACTGAGAGACAGAGACTCCACCAGTAATCTCCCGCCAGCTTGGCAGTTCACCTTTCAGTGTGACCCACTGTAGTCTCTCCTTTAACCAGTTCCTTACCCACCTTTCTGTTTTCATATTAATCCCCATCTTTTCCAATTTAACTAACAATTCCCTATGTGGAATTGAATCAAATGCTTTACTGAAATCTAGGTAAATCAGATCCACTGCATTCCCTTTGTCCAAAAAATCTGTTATCTTCTCAAAAAAGGAGAAGTGCTACGTGTTTGCACAATGGGGCCCTGATCCTGGTTGAGGCCTCTAAAGCACTGAAATAATAATAATAATTAATAAATGTACCATTCCTAATACTCCAGTTTACAAGGGTCATCCAGATCTTCCTGTATGATATGCAGATTCTTCTTTGTAATTGGCAATACCTCCCAACTTTGTGTCATCTGCAAACTTTATTAGCACATTGAGACTTTGGATCCAAGAAGTCTGATTAGAAAACCTCTTTTTTAGGTGCTTTGTAGATAGGGAGAAACATAGTCCTCAAGACTGATGAAGACTTTAATTCCTTAAACACAACCAGGGAAAGAACACTTCTAAATTTTTATACATCTATTGTGTGCTTGGGCTGCATTATGTAATTTGCGACTCTTTTCTGTAGTATTTCATTAATCTGCTTCTGTGCATGTGTAGTAAATGTAGGTTGAAATTCCATCAGTACATAGAGTACTACTGACATGAGAGACAGGGATGAAAGCAATGAAGAAGAACTGTAGCCTGAAGAGACTTTCAGCCCATCCACCTTCATTAGCTTTAAAGAGCCTTAACAATTCTGAGTTACAAGTGGCAAAGAAACTTGGTAAGCAGTGAGTTAAATGGAGAGGAATTTGGGACACAAGCAGATTTTGGATTCATATTAAAAAAGGGAAAATATCAGACTCAAGAGGTAATCTGGGTACTGAAAAGCAAACATGAGATGCTTTGTCGCTAATTGTTAACTTCATTTAAAGTCTTCCAACTTCAGTTTAGCTCAGGGTTTTAATTTCAGCACTTTAATTGGGTCCAGTGGTAAACTATAGGTGATGTAAATCTTAAGACTAATGTACCATAAAATGAGAAATAATTATTTCTCTCTTCCCTCCCAATGCCAATTATAACTGAAATAGTTTCAGATGTAAAATTTTAATAAAGGAAGTTGGATAATACCAATAAAATCTGACATCCAGGCTTCTAATGACTGAAGAGGTAATCCTTTTTGGCTGGGCCTTGGATCCTCAGTTTCTCCAATCAGTCATCAGCTGTTTAGTAAGGCATCATTTACTATGAAGGATTCAGTAATGCATGATGAATCTTTTGCTGCTGCTGAATATATAAAAGAGCTCAAATGTTCATTCAAGAACAGAAGAAAGTGTTTCCACTGGAATTTTGTTGCTTCTTGTTGGACAAGAGAAGGTTGGGAGAAAATGGGCAGAGAAGAACTGTATTATGTACATTTGGTAGGGGAGAAAAACTCAAGCAAAGAACAAATAATTTGGAGGATTTTGGTAACAGCGGTTATCTCTTTATTTCTTGAACTCGGTGCAAAAGTAACTAAAATGTGTCCATAAAATTGATCTAATTAATTACACTGCACTCATCACCCCGGCTTTGGAAGATTGTATCCATCTCGTGAGCTTTCTTAATAGTAGTTCTAGTGTTTTTGGTATTTTTTATTTGCTTAGTGTTAAATGCGGTTTCCATTCCTGTCCTCTCCCCCAATACCATTTGACTTTATATTTACACGTATTAAAATCTTTTGGCGCCTGGTACACAAGTCTATGCTGGCCAAAAGTCCCCCCTGCCTCCATTGTTCAATTCAGCTAGAAAACTCAGTGAAAGAAAGCTGTGTCCTCCTCCTGCTCCTACAGTGTTTCTGGTGCTGCCTCTTTGAAACATGCTATGAAGATGCTTATTACAAGAAAAGAAAACAATGCTATTTCTCATTGATATGAAAGTGTTGTTCAATGAGAGTTCAAGGCAAGTTGAGGTGACAAAACAAAAAATGCGTGTAATAAATTACTGGTGAAAAATACATTAAGCAAAAAACGCAAAACTGAAGAGAAAAAGTTAATTGATGTAATGTGTAACATGCATTTAAATAGTTCCAAGCTGTAGTTCCTTAATCCCACACCTCAATATTAAGAAGAAAAAGTATGAATTCACTGTTATAAGTTCATATGGGAGTAGGTGTCACTTTGAAATTTAAAGTACTGAATAAGAAAGTCTGTTTTAGTTGGATGCTTGGGCTGGTATAATTTCTGCTACATTCTTATCAATGCATATACTTAGAAATGTCCAAGAGATTATAATCACAGGCCACGGTTTATTGGTAAATTAATAACTTTGAATTGCAACATAAGTCTTGAATTAAACCAAAAGCTATGCTTCTTTTTAAAATTCTGGATCCATTTGGAGAAATACAAAAGTTTGTCTTTTGTTGGGAAATCTAAATAGGTCAGTTAAAGTATCAGGAGTTAGGAGGTTTCCTGTCTCCCAGAGGAAGTGTGGGAATGTGTGCATGGATGTCCTTTAGCATCTATGACTTAAATAAAATATCTATTATGTTTCTGCAATGATCAGATCTGAGATTGCTTGTGGCAAAATACTGCTGAAGATAAGAAGCTTTAGGGGAAAGGGTCACAGGGTTGTCATGTGTTCTGTTGAGGGTTGAGGAAGTCAAGGTCCTTGATGGGTTTGGGGTGGAAGTTCTAGGTGAGGTGTAGAAAAAGGACCTTGGTTTTTTAGAACAAATGTTTCAAGGGTCCTGTTCTTTTAATTTAGATGGAATATATGGAATATATGGACTAAAGATGTTAACATAACCTGGTCACTGTTCAGCATTAAAGTGATAAAGTCTTAGCCTACATAGTACCCTGGGAAACAAACTACAAAATTCATCCTAAAGGTAAGAAATTTATTGATGTCAACATACTAAAGGAAAAGAATCAAAATTAAGTAAAAGAGCAGTGAAACGGCAATTGATTGTTTATGGCCATCAAGGTCCCTTTTGGGAGACCGTGAATATTGGTTAAAGTGTCTTGTTCAGTCAAACAATCCTTCTTGGTGAGAAAAGGTTAATTCTGTTGTTCAAGTCTGCATCAGGAAAGATAGTCACTTTCCTGCTTTAGGCAAAGCAGATAGACACAGAATGGAGAGAAGATACAGCATAGTAAAGAAGCGGGAAACGCTGATTTTGTTGATCTCAGTAAACAGGCCGGCTGGTCAACCATGATGGATGCTTTGGGCTGGTAGATTAGCCAGGACAGCTGTTGTGCTGGAACCTCGCTCATCTCTGTAGAATCCAAAGTCTGGTATTACAGCTATAATCCTTCTACTACAGCTGTAGTGACAGTAAAAATTCTCTCCCCATCAAAGTGTTTCTTTTTTGTAACCATCCTCTCATTATTTTGTCCATCATTTAGGCCTGATTTCTGATACATCAGTTTTGGTTCATCAACTTCTGTTCTTCTTATTTCCATCATAATCTAAACACAATCTTTGAGTGGTTCCAGTAGGCCCTTTCTGATTAAATTAATTCCATCTTTCTGTCTCCTTCTCACATCTTTTCTTAAACCATTTTCTATCACTGACTATTGTAACCATTCAACTTCCTTCTCTCTAGCTATGTTAATAATTAAAGCAGGCTTGCTAGGCTTCAGGTATCGTAACAGTTCTCAGTACTAACAGGTTGATTTTATATAATTGATGAATAAAAATTAAAGTTTATGCAGATAAATGAGAATTGGTTTTGTTCCACATAAAATTTGAAGTACAAATTCTAAAGACTTAATAATGGATCTGTCAGGTTGGTACTGATCTGAAGCACATTCCAAAGATGTGTGAAAATGGCTGCATGATCCCAGGAAGGTAAAATACTTGTTCTTGAATTCTGTTAATCCCCGAATCACCAAATGTGCAAACTCTGCTGCTTACCATGTCCGCCATTGCCGCGGAAGGCTCCTTAAAACAGAAGCCAGTGGACAGTTTCACCTTGTGCAGTACTGTTTTGAGGTAGGGACTCCAGAGTAGCAGAGTATCTGGGTTGCATTGAGGTTTCTCATAACCATTCTTATAAATGGAGGCGAAGGTCCAAGTTCTGTCCCCACAGCAGAGCCAAGGCAGTCAGACTGTTGAAGGAGTTTAGCTCTGGTTTGACAGGGTGGAATCTTCCATTCCCATCTGCAGAGTGATGTAGCGCTATTAAAATACCTTCCATGTTGCTTGTTCTTCTCAGGCCATTGTGTTGAGGAAATGACCAGTAGATCCACACAAAGGTAAATCCACCGACCAGGATTGGCCAGCCTCACTTCCAAATTCCTGCAGTGCAGTAGTCTATCCTTTGTGCAGCTGGGCGGTGTAGGACCATGTATTTCCTGGGCAAGCTTCCTCAAGTATTCTCCCCATTCAAAATGCTGCAGGAACATGTGTTTTGCTACAGAAAATTCCTCTAGTGCTACAGAGCAGAGTCAGGACCGCTCCTGAGAGTTGTCACTTCGATTGTATGAGGTTTAAAAATAAAACCATTTTATTTAGGAGAGCATGATTATTTAAACACTAGTGAAATTGCTAGCTAAGGGTCTGAGAAAATATAGCTAATACAAGAACACTAAAGCAAAAGTGCAATAATTCCCAACATTATTTACAGAAACTAACATTTAAATGAGACATTTCATAGTTAATTATAAATGGTAATATGAGGAACCTAGTGCATTTTTGGATGCTAGTTACACAATGGTACTTCACTTACCCTGGGTAATTTGTATTGCTGTTTTATTTTTTTCTACTAATCTAAGCCAGCTGGTACAAAATAAACAAAGGGTCATATTTTGGTGATGAGCGTGTTCTATGTAGCAAGATATTTATGCCAACATCCCAGTAGATAGACCACATATCTGTCTTTTTGCACTGAGAACTGCATAACATTCAGATGTATAGACTTTTCTGATTTATGGAAAATTATTCCATCTCCGAAGGGGAATACTTTATATCCATACATTTAATCTTAAGGGTCCATTGATTTGCTACTTTGTACATGTACCAGAGACACTTTTAACGAAGCCTTGTTTAGTCTGCATCCCTTGTTTCAATGCTGCATGCAATCTCATGCCACAATTTTTGCGTGGCAAACTTACTAAATTATTCTTTTGCTTACAAACAGACCACTTGCCAGAATTTGGCCAAAAATGTAAATGTGGATGAAAGTCTGTTACTAAAATAGACACTGCAGAGACAATTAATAGAATAAAAACTTTATATACCGATTCTCTCCCTGGAGTGCCACCTTTCTGCTAGGACACAATTAATATCCTAAAAGTGTCTTAAACCATCTCAGTTAAGCTTTTTTTTTTTTTTTTTTTTTTTTTAAGGCAGCTTTTGAAGAATTTTAAATGCAATTTGTCTGATCTCTGTAAATTGGACTCATAGTAAATAGTATATATTTTAGTTTTAAAATCGATTAAGGTCCTCTTATCTACTCTCATCCAAGTTTTTTGGATCACCTTGAAGTTAGATTTTTCTGTGGTTGAGGGTTATGAAACTGGGGTGCATGTTTGAATTGCTGAATAACTGCCTTCTATTCTCCAAAAGGAATAAACATATTACACTACATTATGAAATGATTGTGGAATTCTTAATCACACTGGTGTGTGCTTTCAGTAGCAGTATGTTGGAAGCCAAAGAGACAAGTTGTGAGTCTGTCCTCAGCAGTGGGACCAAGAGTTCTGCAGTCAGGGCTTGTGTGTCACTCTCACTGTCTGCAGAATAAACTGCAGTCATGTTTAGTGTTTGGTACGTTCAGATGCTACTGCTCTTTTATCTGTTAATGGGAACATCTAGCAGCATACGTTTAGATTCCAAAAAAAGAGACATAGAACCACAGTGATGGCTCAGTTGGGTCCTCTTGCTGATTTAGTTGTCTCATTTTCAAATAATAATAATTCAAGTCCCTTTTCATGGGCTTATATTCATTTTCCCTTCTACGTTCATTTGTCACACATCTCTAAAGACCAAAATGGTGTTTTTATATTGCCGTTTTTATTTCTACTTCAATCTATGCCAAATGATGAAGATTGGTAATGACCAGCTCATGAAATCTACCCAGTTTCTCAGAGGGGTTCAGATGAGGCAACAAGAAAAACAATTTCCCACGGGAAAAAAATGGTAAATTCCAGCTATTATAAACATGACACTTCGTTTGACGTTTCTGTCATAAACAAAGTATTACTCTTCGTTCAAAGTCTTTAGTTTCTGTGGAGAGATTTGGGATTAATAAATCTGACATGGTCACAAGACATATTGGCCAGGGCATGAATGGGCATGCTGCCCATCCACTAGAAGGAATGGCATAGCCTATTATCTTCAGAGTGGTGAAGCAATTAGCGTACTGAATATTAAATACACAGTACTATGCCGTTTGTGTTTGATCACAAAATATAATTAAATGAATGACTTTTCTGCTTGAGGAAATTTTTTTGGACAAAGCAGAGTGGCAACATGAAGCCTGGTCTCAGTACAATCACGGAGTACAGTTTTAAACATCACCAGCATCTATATCCTTTTCTACTGCATTTTCATTTTAATGCCAAATCACATTTTAGCATTTACATACTCATTCTGTTTTAATATATTATACCTGCTAAAATTTGCAAAGCTGACAGAATTTAGATTATTTTTAAATGAATACCCAATGATTATCCAAATAATTCTGAGTAATAGATGATCCACAAATCACAGTGAACCCAAATTTCTGCTTTCAATTCATGAAAATATTGAAGTTGTTTTTGACTATTTACCTAGTTCTAATGGTGTCAGCTCTTTAAGGCAGCACTTCTTAGTATGAGATGTTATAGGTCAACTGATCATTGTGAGAAGGAATGCCTTTTGGAGGCAGCGTTTTGGCTGAAATTGTACAGGAACCACGGCACGGTCTTTGTGGGCAGACACTGTGGCAGGAAGCTTGAATTGTGGGTTAGATGATCTTGCAAATGTAGGCCTTTTTGTATCATGTGGGTTACTTCATTAGTATCTCTCCTTTTCACAGACATATAAATGAATCTTCACACATTTCAGTTGACACTTGTTTTCCCCCCGCCTGTCAATGTAGAATTATCTTCTGAGGTACCTTTCAATTGCTTGGAGTAGCTATGGTGGCACAGGAATAGGCTGGCAAAGACTGCTGTAGGACAGAAGAGGAGAATGTGTGTGTTCTGTCCCACTACCTGAATTGGCACACCAGTAATATAGTTGCTTTTTGAAGATTTTGGCTTTACTTGGGTGCTTCTATCTTAACCCAAAGTGGCCACCAATGGTCCCATTGACATCAGTGGGAGCAGAAGTGACCTATCTCTGGCTGATCTGATCTCTGTCCATTTAAATATTGGTCATTTCATTGAGACTTCCAATAAAGCTAATAGATAGTTCAAGCTGTAGTGATGAATGCTTGTCATCTGAGAAAAGCCACTGACCTCAATCCCTTATCTTTTCTTTTAAAAAATAATTTACATATCTCCTAAAGAGCCCAGAGGAATGGCAGCAGTTTCATTTTAGAAAATATTAGAAGCATAGACAAAATAGGAGTGACAAAGGCATACAAATTTTTCAAGATATTTTTTTCTTTTGTAATTGTGTTTACTAAATTGACTTGTGTCACATTCATCCATGGCAGGAAATATCATTTGATGGAAACTCCTTGCAATACTTCTTCCTTTCAAAGAAGCAATAACTTGATGACTTTCCAAGCTTACCTGTTCTTTTTACATGATTAACAAATAACTAAATTAAGCTGAGTAATATGTATTAGTAAACTGGATGTTCCCCTTTCTGTGCAGAAGGGAATGGATTGGCTCATGGGGACAGGATGAAAGGATCTTTGTTGGGAGGCCTCGTCCTTTACCTGAGGAGGGGCACAGTATGTGCACCTGACCAACTACTTTAACTTTAAGAGGACTTCAGACAGTATTGGCTTTTAAGCTATGAGGAATCCTCCTTTTTGAAGGTTCCTTAGGCAGCTCTGTTACCAGTGGCTCAAAGCAGAGCTGTGTAGTAGTCATATAGGACCTGGACCTGGAGATTCATAGTTTCTAGAAGCTAAATCCCCTACTCCTTCTGTGTAGGCGGGTGGGGGAGGAGAGGTAGGCAGACAGACCGTTTCTTCCTTCCTCCAACAGAACAAACTAGTGAAAACTATCCAGGGAAGTCAATCTGTGTTCTTCCCATGAATTTTCCATTGATGGGACTCTCTTTTCTAGTGTCATTTCAATGCATTGTTTTCAGTTTAACTCCCTTTTCAATAGTATATCACATGACAAAATTCAGGGCCACATCTTTCAAGAATGTTTATGAAAAGATGAAATGGAAACATTACTGCATAAAAGTGTCAATGTGAAATGCCAGGCAGAAGCCTCCCAGAGTTGAGATTTGTCTGGCAATGATGGCAGCCTTACTCTATAGTCTTTCCTGCTAAATAGCTGTAGTGAGAGAAATTAAATTAGAGGCATCTATATATGAGGGCACTTGTTTGATTGCCACAACCACCACCATTAGATGCCATGAATTAATTCATTTAATATTCCTGGGGTTTCTTCCAGTGACAGGTGAGAGATTTTTCCCATCAGTAGCCATGCTCAATTTTCTGTTGCCAGTTTCAGATAGCCTTTGCTTTCAGAACTGAGCATTTTCACTGGAACACTTTTTGAGGAGATCCTATCATCCCAGGAACAGTGAGTAATTGTTTGTATCCCTGCTAATCATAATTTATAGCAGTTGAAGCTGGTCTTTTGGCGTGGTGATGAATCACTCACTCATACCATTTAAACTGGAATCCATATTGCAAATTTCAGGCTCAAGAAGTTCTGTTAATCGTTGCTCGGTCCCAGGATGTACCTCATGCCCATAATTCCCATTAGAATAAATGGGGGTTAGAGTGCTCTGCATCTTGCAAGATCAGGTGCATTGTCAATTAAAGATCAGAGCAAGTCCTCAGTAAAAATGATGAAATTTTCCAAGGAGCCTAAGAATGAGGGGCCCAAGTCTCAAGTCTTTGACCTTCAATTCCTTTAACAAAAGTCAGTTACTATACATGTTTCAGATCTGTTGGTCAAATTTATTTCAGATAATCTGATACTCAGATAACTGGTTTACTGCTAATATAGAACCATAAATGAAATTAGTACTACAGAACACTGACAGTCTATGCACTTATAAAATAAATGCTGCTTCTGCCTCAATTTATTAACATTATGTTAGCAAGATGCAAACTCATCCATAAACTATGAATACCCTATTTTGAAACCAGTAAATCAGTTTCCATGCCTACAATTTATTTTAATATACCTCTGTGGTGTATTGTGAACACACGTATGCTTCTAATGGAAGTGGGTGAGATTTTGGTCCCTCTCATTCAACACCTATCTGGCAGTAGTGTAAAGCAGAGATTTTGGGAAAGTATAAAGAGCAGGGTAGTTATGGAATGAGCTTCCACTCCTGTCTTCTGGTAATAAGAAGTTTAGGATTGCTGTAAGCATATTGACAACAGAGTCTTGTGGCACTTTTAAAGACTCTGTTGTCTTTCTACAATAGACTAACACGGCTACCCCTTTGGAATGTAAGCATATTGTTATGTTCCTGATGATATTGACTAATAACCTTTGATGGATCTATTCTCCATGAACTTATCCAGTTCTTTTTTTGAATCCAATTATCTTTTTGGCCATCACTATATTCCATGGCACAGATTACTTTTGCATTGTGTGAAAAAATGCTTCCTTTTGTTAAAACAAGTAGATAGCAGATTTAATACTATCAGGTGACCCCTTTTGTATTTTGGTGTTTTATACGGTGCTAAGGGATAAATAATACTCTACTCACTTTTGAATATACAATAGGCAGTAATAAAAGGGTAATTGCCTCATATTTCCAGATAGAAAAACATCATTCATGGTCAGGAAAATCCCTTCATGGCCCTTGGGACTGTATTGAGTATTTTGGTTTATGATGAGCAGTTGCTTTTTGTTTTCTTTTTAGCTTTTATACACAATTGGAAACAAAGTATTGAATTTGCTAGACCATAAATCCAATTCATTATAACATTTATAATCCTCCCTGGAACTTTTAATTAAACCTTGTAAGTAAAGAAATAATAAATTGATGAAAAACTATTGTGATCTACACTTCGCAGTTTGAGCTCATCCCTTGCTACCCATCATTGTTTTTATGTCATGTATACATCCTACAGAGTGCAGGTGAAATTATATTTTTCTAATTTTTGCTAAAAATAAGAACCATGCCTGGCGTATATTTTATTTTTCCTCAACTAAAGAATAGTAACTTGATAAGATAGGTATTGTTCATAGCAGAAAAATCCTTTTTACCCATATAAAGCTCTAAATAACTGGAATATATGTAGGGAAGAGATGTTTCTGCCCAGAGTACTATTTGCCCAAAGGGTATAATGCCTGAAAGCTCTCTTGAAGTATGACAACACTATTCTCCGACATACTGCCTATATAAGGCAATGCAATCTGAAATGAGATGCTGAAACTGAAACATTGATTTGTTAAGGAAAAGGTGTGGGATTGCATGGGTGGATTCAGTAGATATTATTAGTGTACATTTACCATCTGTGTATTTTAACATTATAATTATCTTACCTACCATCTATTATATATGGTACTTCAAATGTTCATGTCCTTAGCTAGGTCTGATCTCAGTGTTTACAACATTTCAGAATTGTTGCTATATATTTGCATCTATCTGAATTTTATCTCCTCAGTTTCCCAAGTACTAAGTGTGTGCCATCTCAAGAGGATGCTTTAGTTCAGGGTTGTGGAATATTTATTGTACGTAACAAAAGCTTCATTCCACTTTCCAACTATGTAAAACGAAGCTTTTCTTCAGTAAGTTTGTATTTTGGACTGAGATTAATCAAGATTCCACAATAGATACTAGTATAAAACTTCTAACTTTACTGTTTTTCAGAATACTGGTTACATTCATATCATCAGATTTTATTAGATGAAGTATTATCAAAGACTCTCTTGCCTCGAGGTAGTTTGAGGTACAAAATTTGATGTACTTATGGGAAATCTGTAGACGCTACTTGCACCTGAAGTTGCTTTTGAGGGGATGGCGTTGATCTGCTCCTTATTACATACCCCAGGGTAATAAACACCCACTGTTTGACTCATTGACTGAACATTCACTTGGAGAAAACAGACCATTTTCAAAGCCGCCGATTAAATGTTAAAGTAGTATTTTTTAAAAAGAGTTGTATACTGCATATAGAAATTCAGTTGCTGAAATGCATATCTTTTTATGAGTGCATATACTAGACTTCTACAAAACTTACCTGAAGGAATGCCTTTGGGCCCGATTCTGTTACCACGGTCTGTTGTAGACACTGTTGATTTGAAGAGCAAAATAAGGCCCTTAATTATATCATACTTGAGTGTGAACATGGTAAATGTCTAGGTGTTTTTGACATTACTGGCAGGGATTACAAACATTCACGTTCAGCTCCCGTGTCTGTTAGAGCCTGTATATAACTCTTCACAAATAGATTCCCTAATTCAGATCATTTTACCGTTAATTCTGTGACACAGTAACGAATATCAGAAACAACCTTTCTGTAACTTCAGCTAATGTCTGAGCTGTAAATCAGTAGCTTGATGGTGGCTAGAATTTTCTTTCCAAATCCATACCTTACTAGGTAAAAGAGAAGATGGCTTTTTTTATAGGATCTGTTTCTTCTTCAGTGTTGAGTATTTGATCCATATGACGCAATATGTCCACAGCACCCACACTGAGATACTGATAACAGTCAACTTTTCAGGTCCCTTTACAAATGCGAAGTTCATTTCCAGCTGTTCTGTGGCCTGGAGCGCTGAGAGCTGAGTGACACTGAATACCAATGAAAGGGATATTTGTTGAACCAGCGTTGTTAGCAGAGGAATGCTGGTTTTCTTGACACAAATGTGTGTGGGGGTTTTTTTTTTCTTTTTAAACTGATCATGGTATCTCTAGGCCAAGACAAGAGGTGAGACATTGAACCTCCCTTTAGTTGTACATGTGTTCACTAATTAAGAGCGCTTTTGCATGGGCCAAGCAGGGGTCTGTTGGCCTGTTTAATGACGTGCAGAGTTAGCAGCGGCTGCTACTGCTCTGCCGCCCTCAGCTGGAAATTGCCCATTTATACTAGACTGTCTGCAGCAGTGTAGAGGCTGCACCTGCACAGATTCTTCATCTGGAACAACTTTTGAGTCCCACAGGATAAGCTGTTGTGAAAGGTGCATAGAATTGGCTTGCAAGGTGTATTTATTCTACCCTGTAGTCAAATTCCAAAGGGGTAGCCGTGTTAGTCTATTGTAGAAAGACAACAGAGTCTTGTGGCACTTTTAAAGACTAACAGATTTATTAATCGCATGAGCTTTCGTGGGAGAAAATCCCACTTTGTCAGATGCTTTGAAGATAGGAAAGTTACAGAGTGGGAGGAAATTAAATGCAGGGGAGTATATGACATAGCATCAGGTCAGGCTGTAACAGCAAATCAAAGTAGGTGTTAGGATTCAAAACACTGGGGAACAGCACATAGAGCACAAAGAGAGTCTGCAGAACTCGAACTTATATGCAAATTTGACTCAGTTGCCTTGGGGTTAAACAGGGACTATGGATTTTTCTCGCATTACATCAAGTGAATTGACCTCCCCCTCCTCTATGTGCTGTTCCCCAGTGTTTTGAATCCTAACACCTACTTTGATTTGCTGTTACAGCCTGACCTGATGCTATGTCATATACTCCCCTGCATTTAATTTCCTCCCACTCTGTAACTTTCCTATCTTCAAAGCGTCTGACGAAGTGGGATTTTCTCCCACGAAAGCTCATGCGATTAATAAACCTGTTAGTCTTTAAAAGTGCCACAAGACTCTGTTGTTATTCTACCCTGTTTTTGTTGTTGTTGACCTCCTTATGAATGGGTAAGGCTCTAGCTTCTCTATTGGTAGAGCTTCACTTTCTGAATTGTTTTTGTGAGTAAGAGGATACAAACGCTAGTCCCCTTCTAATGTTCTATAATGGAAAATAATGCTCAAAGCTTTTTAAAGTAATCTCTTTTTCAGTATTCCTTAACAATTGGTTTGCCTTTTTTGACTGCTCCTCAATGAACGGATTGTGTCAGTGGACATTTTTCAATAATATCTACCTGTCTTTTTTTAGATATATGTTACCGTCGAATCCACCAACACCTATGAGTACTTCAAACTGTTTCTTCCAGTGTACCCATACTCATCTGCTTTAAACTTCATATGCCATTATGTTTAGCTGCCTAGCTTTGTTACTCCTGAAGTACCTCAAAATCCTTCTGAGATTTGACCAATTTAAATACTTTTGTCACCTGCAAGTTTGGGTACCTAACTTTTAATCCCTTTCCCAATTCAAGAATAACTGTACTAAATAGCACAGGTCCTAGTATAGCTCTGGGGGCACATTATTATTAACCTCTGACCTCCTTCCATGCTGAAAATTGACCACATTGTCCCTGTGCTTTGTTTTCTAACTTTTAAATAGTTTGTGATCTACAACAAAACTTTCACTCTCACCCTGTGGTCTGCTTAATAAACACATTTACTTACATTTACTATGGTTATAATCTTAGTAGAGAGGTTTGCAACATAGTGGGTACAACAAGTTAAAGATGTATCACATGCATTCATGTTTCAAATCCACTGGAAAAAAATACACATCATCTCAATTTTGCCCTTTGGCCACCTTTGTTTAGAATGTTCACATTTTAGAATCGAAACACTGAGACCTCGCTTTTAATTTGATGATTAATTATCAAAAGTTTTATGATTTGTAATTTTGGTTGGCTAGAATATTGTTTAAGATGAAACAATGTTTGTTTTACATTGATTTTCATTACTTTTGTACAGAATTTCACAGCACACGTGGACAGTTCTCATGGTTGAAAACCACTGATCTTAAAAACATGAAATGATGGGGATGCCAGAACATCCTTTGGAAGCTTATTCCAGAGTTTAGCTACCTTTATAGTTAACAAGTTTTTCCTAATCTCTAACCTAAATCTTCCTTGCTTCAGATTGTCTGCTTTTTCCTGTCCTCTGTCCTTGGACATGAAGAACAATTGATCATGATCCTCTTTATAATAACTCTTAATATAGTTGAAGACATGGTATGTCTTTTCTTAAAAATTAAACATGCCCAGTTTTTTTTAACCTTTCCTCAGAGGTTAGGTTTTCTAAACCCTTTAATCATTTTTGTTGCTTTCCTCTGGACAGCCTGTGTTAGGCCATGCCGTTCCTAAAGTGTGGTGCCCAGAACTGGTCAGAGTAGTCCACTGAGGTCATGTCAAGGCTTAGTAGAGCGGTATAATATATAGTGTGTCTTATATACAACATTCCTGTTAATACACCCCAGAATGATATTAACCTTTTTCACAGCTGCATCATACTTTTTATTTATGTTCAATTTGTGGTCTACTATTATCTCCAGATATTTTTCGGTAGTTCTATCACCTAGCCAGTTATTTCCCATTTTGTAGCTGTAGATTTGTTTTTTTCTTACTAAGTGAAATACTTTGTACTTGTCTTTATTGAATTTCAATCTTGCTGATTTCAGACCAATTCTCCAATTTATCAAGGTCATTTTGAATTCTAATTCTGCCCCTTGAAGAGCTTGCAACCTCTTCCAGCTTCGTGTCCTCCTCAAATTTTATAAGCATACTGTCCACTCCATTGTCCAAGTCGTTAATGAAAATAATATAAAGTTCCAGATCCAGGACTGACCTAGCTCCCTCTTACTACTTGGAGTTGCCTTCATTCAGGTATGGGATAGGGGGTGCCCCAGCAGACTTCAACCCCTCCTAAAATTTAGGTTGCAGTAAGTTTTCCAAGTCCTTTTTCTTGGACCTAAAAGTATCAGTTAGCTGGTCCCTTTACTTCAAATTATATCTTCGTGGTCCTTCCTCCTCAAGGTATTGAGACAGTCAACAGATCCAGCCTCCTCCTAAATCCCAGGTAGGGGTTTTCACAAGTGCAGGCTTGTCTCTTCCAATCATCCTACAGCAGTGAGAGTGGAAAATTATCCTGTAGAGGGATGGAGTCTGTGAGTAACAACCCTTTTTTACTGCCTAAGCCCATCATTGCTGGATCTCCATGTATCTGATATGAGTCTGCCTGAGTCTCTCACAAGGTTCATTCACAGGCTACGTACACACTCTTGTTCTCTCAGCCATCTTTTGTTTTTGTTCTTGAAAATATTTTTCATTCAGCCCTTTCAGTTGAACAGAAACTCTGATTTGGCCTCTATACTTCCAGTGTATGAGCAATCAGTAAATGTTCAGTGTGAAAAGCCAGAAGATGTGCAGCAATTAAAATAATATTATCGTGCTCAGAGACTGAAACTAATTTCTCTCCTTCAGTTGTTTACAGTGTTTTTTTCTTTTAAAAAAAAAAAAAAGGTGCTGGTATGCTGGCAGGAGCGATGGGAGGTGTCAGGACCCTCCACCAGACCCCAGTGGCCTTCCCAGGGCCTGCTTTCCCTCCCCACTGCCACTCCCCGGACCTCCAGACCCCTTCTCTGATCCTCTGGCCCCCACCCCCACTCCTCTCGGCTCCCCCAGTCCCTTCCCCACCCCTACTGGTTCCCCACTCCTTTCACCCTCCTGGGCCCCTCCGCCAGTTCCCCACTCGTCTTTGACCCCCTGCCCCTTCCCTACCCCCCACCGGTTACCTGCTCCTCTCGCACCCTCGGGTGTAGTGATATAAAATGCTGATCTGAGCATATTTTTAGTGCACTAAGTTTGTATGTAGCTGTGAGTATCCTGAAAGGAAGACTTCTTTAGATTTATAATTGACATCACAAGGGAATTTCTTCTATAAATGTTCAGCAGTAAAATATCCCATGTTTAATTCTCTACCAACTATGTCTCATGGTGTCGTTAATTCATTTAATCGGATTTTACCCAAATCTATTGGAAGACTAGCGCTGGCATTCACAGTAACTTGCTTGCCATGACAATCCCTGCCAAGGCAGATGATTTAATTAGCATTAGTGATGCATACATTGTTGCTTTAGTTGTCTCTTTTATAGTTTGACCCTATCGTAGGACTTGTATTGGGGTTAAGTTCTAGAATATCCTTCTGTTGGGTTTTTAAGGGTCTAAAATTATAACACTGCTTTTTCCTTAACAAACAAAAAGAGACTCAAACACCTATATAGAGAGTTCTCAGCATGGAGTTGGTGCGGTTGAGTGGACAGAGTACGGAACTGGGCATTAGGAGACCTAAGTTTCAGTTATGGTCCTAACACCAACTTCCTGTGTAACTTTGGTCAATGAATGTATCTGCTTCAATATCTGATTCAGTTTCCCCATCTGTAAAATTGAAATAATAGTTCTTAGCTGAATTCATAAAGCACTTTGAGATGAGAAGTATTATAGGTGTGTATTAATAATAAAGTCCTCAGAGGAATTAGAAGAATAGCTGACATTTTTCTAAAGATAGTGGTAGAAGCCTTGAAAAGGCAATGCTTTTAATTCTCTGAAAAGTAAGATATATATTTTAACATGTCATCTATGCACAATATTAGTGCCTGAAAATGAAATAAACATGTCTTGTTGTCACCACTCGGGATAACAAAGAAAATAAAATTATATAACTGGTGGAAAATCTGGTAATCTTCATTTATATAGAGTTAAGATATAAAATCCAAATAGAAATTTAGAAAATGATTTCTAAAGTGGTCTATGAATGAAATACTGGAAGCCTATAAAGAATTTATAATAAAGTACACACAAGTATTGTGATTTAAGTGGATGTCTACCATTTTTGTTAGATATCAGGAACACAGTAGACAGACATAAGGAAAATAAAATGGGCTGTGTCAAATGTTGTGACTGAGATTAAAAACCTAAGGAAGGTAAACTCAAGGAAAAGGTGTCTGGTTTCAGATTAAGGATGCAGTTGTGTCCAGCAGGACAAAACTCATAGATGAAAGTTAAAGAATGCAGGAACATTCTTCAAATTCACTTTCATTTATCTAATCTCATGAGGGCTGGAACATGTTGCTAGATACTCCTAGATTATAATAAATCAGTAGTCATTATTTTCTAACTGGACATAGTGCTATTCTAGTTTAAGATGTATGTAATGTGATGAATAGTGAATACAGAATAAGTGAGTACAATGGGCTGGATTTTTAGAGGGGCTGCCAGCTCTCATTGAAATAAACTAGATTTGTGGGCACTCAGCACCTCTAGGTATCAGGACTAAGTGTATGGTGTTGCTTCATTCATATACTGCCTATGCAATAAAGCAGCTTTCCTTCTGTTTACTAATCCATGCAAATTTAGCTAGACTATACTGTTTAACAATAAAATTTGATAAATGGAGTTAATGCATTCAAATAGTGTATGTGGTTCATCTGTAAATACTAGTTTGACTTACTTCGTTTACCTTCAAATGCTTTGAGAGATTTCCCAGCTGCTTATGTCATTTTTCCTAAAGATTTAATCAGCCATTGCAGTTATTGGCAGTTGATGTTGCTGACACCAAGAACCAGCAAAATCTGCTTGGTCCTGTTATGTGTAAAATGTAAAAAGGTTCTTTGAACTTCACACACTCACTGAAAGTTAGATAGCTAACCATGATGGGCCTTAAGAGGACAGAAGACATAGACACTCTCTCTTCTTTGCACATCAGTCCAATTATAGTAACCTTTCATTATCTTTTGCATATTCTAGGATGTAATGTCCACATTCTTCCAATTTGGGGCTTCTATCCAGCAGGAAGCCATTGTCATGCTGAAAATGATGCAGGATTATGACTGGCATGTCTTTTCCCTGGTGACCAGCATCTTTCCTGGATACCGGGACTTCATAAGTTTCATCAAGACCACAGTGGAAAATAGTTTTGTGGGCTGGGACATGCAGAATGTGATCACACTCGATACTACCATTGGGGATGCCAAGACCCAGATTCAGTTGAAGAAAATTCATTCATCTGTTATCCTGCTTTATTGTTCCAAGGATGAAGCTGTTTACATTCTGGATGAAGCCCGTTCCCTAGGCCTTACAGGCTATGATTTCTTCTGGATAGTTCCGAGCCTTGTTAGTGGCAACACAGAAATCACTCCCAAGGAATTTCCTTCAGGGCTAATTTCAGCATCCTATGATGAATGGGACTATAGTTTAGAAGCTCGGGTACGGGATGGTCTTGGGATTATCAGCACAGCTGCGTCAGCCATGTTGGAAAAGTACTCCTTTATTCCAGAAGCAAAAACCAGCTGCTATGGACAACAAGAGAAGAATGAACGACCATCTCACACGCTACACAAGTAAGATGGTCTACTTTTTTCTACACTCTATGTGGTTTTGGTGATTTTTTTCCCCCCAGATTAATACCAGTATATTTCCCGGTAGCAAAATAATGCTTTTCATTAATCCTTTCAGCCTCTTTATAAAAGATTGTGTCCAGATATCTCCAGGGAAATCTACAGAAAGGACTTCCATGTCATTACTTATGTTATTCTATCCATAGAACTGATTCCATGTGATTTGTAGTAGACAGCTACCATCTCTTTGTATCTGGTGCTTTCAGAAATTTGGTTTCAGCATAGGGGGTTGGTGGGCATGTGTTTTGCAGTAGACAGCTGCCATCTCTTTGTATCTGGTGCTTTCAGAAATTTGGTTTCAGCACAGTGAGTGGGTGGGCATAGAGTATTTTAATTAAATGTACATTGTGTCTTTAAATCATTTCTTAAAAATGTAATGTGGTAAAATTATCAAATTACTATGTAGGCCGTCACTGAGTCTGAGAGATTCCCATTAGCTCCTGGAGGAATCTACTTAGTTACCACTTAGTACATCTTTTTTCTCTGTGTTAAAATGGCAACTCAGGAAATTATAGAAGTCCAGTGTTATCTGAGCAACTAATAACTATCAGGAACAGAAGCTGGTTATTGTTGTAGTTCTTTGCTTCCTCTGCTTATAAGCATTTTGCCTTGGAAACATACATAGAAAGTCATCAGCATTAACTCAAGATGACATGAAAGTATTCTCATTACATTGTGCTCATCTTCAAATGGGAATAGTTTCAATAAAACACAAGTGGTATTCGCTTCTCTAGCATTGTGCTAGGCGCCTTGGGATGCTTGAGAAAATGTCCAAATCACTATGAGGGGACCTTTAATAACCACACTTAATTGCATTTTGCCTTCTTAAATCCTCTCTTACATGTTTAATTGGAGATAATGTTCTCCAATACCTGTACTTATATGATTATGTAATGAATGATGCTGTGATGAGCACCAAGATGTATTAGTGCAAGTATGCTTGGGAATTGTCCAGTCAGGGACTGGCAAAACCGTTGTGCGATTTAAGTGACCAATCACACAGCACAAATAAAAAATATTCAAAGCAGTGGTTATGGGAAGGAATTTAAGCACTCTGAAGGTTCAAGTATGTTTATATAAGCTACTCATTGAATAATTTCCAAATAACCAAAGCAAAAAAATAAGAACAGAAGTTTGAATAATTCTGATACAGAGAGAGGAGCCAGGGTCCAGTTCTCTTCACCTTTTCAAAATACTGGAGAGAGAAAGGTGAAATACCCATATAGGAGTTCTTAAATACAATAACACATGCAAAATTGTGGCAGCTGTTTTCTTTTGCTGATAATAAATATGACTTATAGGTGTAATATACAGAAATCCATAGTTTTGAGAGAAAAATCAATACCTTCTTATATATAAAAGAGAAGTAAGACAGATCCAAGTAATACATTTACGAACTACTCAGATCTCTCTCTCCTCCCTCTCCCTTCACCCCCTGCTGCTCTCCTAACTACGCTGTTTTTCCTTTTCCACAGTCACAACCCCTGACACATAGTCATTTTAGAAATGACAAATCAGCACTAAGAATTGTGTATATACAGTACAGGAAATCTTCTTCAAAAATACTTTGTGTATTGTACCTAATGGAGTGTCAATCAGTATAAAGGGCATTGGTGGTAAGGTCTATCCTTTGTCTGCTGCTTAATACTATACTACTTTCACATTAAAATCTATGTGCCAGTAAAGTGGTATGTTCCCAGTACTGCTTTGAATGGATTCAGTTCACAACTTCATTTAACTAGTCTAGAGTCCCTGCTCTAATGTGTTACTCATACTGTTGAAAATTGACTTCTTAATATCTAGCAATTAGTAATGATTGATGCATCACAATCTTAGTTACTAAGGCTTGCATAAAAAGCTTTTTTTCAAGCACCTGGCTGCAATGCTTCCTTCTTAACATTTACATTTGATACTTTGGCTTTTCTAAAGCAGATTCTGGAGACAGCAGTAAGCCTTTATGGAAACTTTCAAATTAGCTCAGTTATATAAGTTGATGTCAGCTTTATTATGCCAAAATGATTAACGAACTGTTTCTTCATCAATGCACGGACAAAATATAAGGAGGAGAAATAGGCACAGAGATTAAACAACTTGCCTAGGGTCATACACTAGGTCTGTGGAAAAGATGGGACTAAATCCTGATTTTCCATCTAGTACTCTGGCCATCAATACTGTGTTTTCTTTCAGAGAGCTGGTTGGGTCCATTCACAGTAACACAATGTGCCAAATTCATTCCTGGTATAATTCTACTGAAATGGAGTTCAATTCCTCTGATGTGAGTGGAGTTGCCCAGAGGCAAATATGGCTTACTTTTCCTGGAAAACTAAATTATTCTGTTACTCAATATTTGGAAAAATACTTTGACTGCTGCAAAATGAACTCTGAGGTCAAAGGGGGTTGTTATGCTGCATGTTTATTTAACTATTTCCTTATGGCAGTTCTACCCAGGAACCATATTTGTTTGACATAAGCAAAACCTTTTCCTCCATCTAGGAGCTGTGAGTTTTGTTTGGTTTTTTTTATACAACCAGTCACCCCCATACTTCTCCCCCCATCCTCTTTCAGTCACTTTCAGCTCAGGAAATGCACAGGACCTAGGCCACAAATCAAATTCAACTCTCCTTTGACCATTGACTCAGACCACTTGCTACTTTAGAATGTGTGAAATCAGTTCTTTTGGGACACTTCCTTCTCTGAGTTAGTCAGGACAAGCAGGGTGCATGTGTAAACTTCCAGATGTGGAGAATAGCTTTTCTTTATGTCCATTTTCATTCACTGTGATTGCTGTAGCACAGAGCTCTGCCTTGTCTTGGTTGGGAATCAGAAAACATATGCCAGTCCATTAATGTGAAGTCACTCACTTCAAATTAATACAGCATAGGTGAACAGTTCAGCAAAGAACAGAGACCTAACTTTAGTAAATCTTGAGACTCATGACCCAAAGCAGTAGATTTATTATGCCTGCATGCTGTATATAGAGGGTTAATTCTAAACAGTGTCATGAATAGTTACTATCTATATTTAGAGCAAGACAGAGGAAAATGGTGGCAACATTTATGAAGCTAATTTTGTTTTAAAAAATTGCATATATTTATCCCTTTACGGTAGAAAGCAGAAGAGCCCTTAAAAGTATTTAAAACTCCAGTTGGCTACAGGCAAAACGCCGAGCCCTGTCAATAACTGAATTTATCAAAAATGTCCTTTTCAGGGACTTCTAATGGTCTAACAGATGGCCAACATAGAAACATACTAGAGTTCACCTCTAAAACATCTTTAGCAGATTGACTGAATTGGCATGACTTTCTAATACTGTTTTAATCGTCAACTGCTTTTAACTTTGATTGCAAAATCTGTTCTGCTCCAGATAGAGAATGCAGTTAATTTTGGGAGGAATGGGAAAGGGGGGTTGAGAAAAGGAGATGGGGTTGTGCTTTCATATACAGTATAACCTCAGAGTTACGAACACCAGAGTTACAAACTGACTCGTCAACCACACACCTCATTTGGAACCAGGAGCGTAGCCAGTCCCTGATTTCTGGGCAGGCTCCTGAAAGTGGAGGGTGGGCCCGGCCAAAGACAGCTTCTGGTCACATGAACAGAAGCTGCCCCCTTCTCCCAGCAGGGGGAGAGGCATCGCGCCAAGCATTGTCATGAACTTTGTTGCTGCAGCTGCGGGGCTGGCCAATAGCTGCGGCCATAAGTGGGACAAAGGGACCAGCGCTAGCACCTCATCTCTGCTCACAGCTGTGGCCGCGAGTGGGGCGGAGACATCAGCGCCGGCTCCTCTGCTTCGGTCATGGCTGTGGGGCCTCACAGCTGCAAGCGGAGAAGAGGCCACTTCTGCCCCGCTTGTGGTCACCAGGTCCCATAGCTGTGAGTGGAGCAGAGATATCTGTCCCGCTCGTGGCTGTCAGCGCTGGCACTTCTGCTCTACTCGCAGCCGCTGGCTGCTGGGCGGCCCTGCAGCTGCAGTGGGAAAATTCTTGCTACTGCTGGGCACTAAGGGCGAGCCTCAGGGCCAAGTGGATGGGCCCAGGCCCACCTGTGGCTATGTTAGTGTTTGGAACTGGAAGTTTACAATCAGACAGTAGCAGAGACAAGATGTGTAAGGCGGGGTGTGTGTGTGGGGGGGAAACCAATGCATACAGTACCATACTGTGTTAAATTTTAAAAAAAAAGTTGTTGTTTTTTGTGCTTCGTTTTTTTTTAAAAAAAAGAGTCGATAAGTTAAGGAAACTTTCTTATTTCATTTTAATTAAGGTGATTAAAAGCAGCATTTTTTCTTCTGTATTAAATCAATGTTCAGCTGTAAACTTTTGAAAGAACAACAATGGATGTTTTCTTCAGATATGACATTTCAGAGTTACGAATGACTTCCATTTCCGAGGTCTTCATAACTCGGAGGGTCTACTGTAGTAACTTTTTATAATGTGAGGTATATATCTGCAGAATATACATACATGTTTATATTAAAATTGGCATGTAAAACTATGGCATCCACCTTGTTGCTGCAGCCATCCAAGTAGAAGTTGTATTCTTCTGGAGTACTCAATTCGTATTTACTATATAAAGCCAGAATCCATATATACAAATGCTTAGCTTTCCAACAGTGCACTGGAAACATTAACCCTCTTAGCACCGGGGCAGCAGATAAGTAGAGTGTGCTTCACTTTTCCCATCAGTAAAATGGAGGTTGCCTATTTAACTGACTTGCCCAAGGCTACATAGCAAGTCAGTAACCGAGCTGGAATTAGGAATCAGGGCTTTCAGTCCTCTGGCTGCAAATGAGACGGCCTTGTTCTATTTTAAACTAAAAAAAACAAATGAAAGCAATATTAAAGGATTGATTTAAACAAGGCATATTGATGAATGTTCTTGGGGGAAAGGCTAAAATTGTTGTAAATATCTGAAGGGCTTGGGGCCCACTATCTCGTGCCTTGCTGCTCTGTACAGAATGTTTCTCCAGAGCAGTGCATTGCAGATGTGATATAGCTTGCAAACTCTGAAGCTGAGAAGTCACTGGGGAGTACTGTGGCTTAAAAAATAGCCCTATATGAGGTAATACCTGATATTAAATGAACATAAGCTCAGGAAAGAAGCAGAAAAAACAGGCTTTCAAACCCTCACTTTTATCATCACGGTCAAATTCAGCTTGAAACCTAGCACTGTATTCTAAACCCACTTCATTATATATAGCTTGCTATAAATGAAGCAGGGTAACATTTTACACACTTCTTTTTGCATCTCAATGATGATTTTAAGCTCCAGACTTTTAAAAAGAAATCTGTTTTGAAGTTAAATCTGTTACAAAGCAAAAACTCTCTATTTTTCACCCCTTGGCTCCAGTAAGCAATGCACTGGCTGAAGGCATTTTATCTCTTTTAAGCACACACAGGCTGTCTCCTCTCTTTGCTGCAATTCTAAAATGCTGTTGTTTGCTTTTTAGACCTGGGGAAAATTTTGACTTGCTTGAATTTATTCAATTGATCAATGTCATTTTCTAATACATTTGGGAAGAAATTGGCTTTCCCCTGGAGTGCCTAAAGTGATTTAAAGGAAAAACTAAGAGCGATTAGTTTAAACATATGTTTTTCAAGTTAATATACAGCTTCAGATCTAGAGATTTACCTTGGGTACCATGAAACTGAGGAGCATAGGTATCCAAATGAAGTTGAGACAAACAGAATGGTTGATCTGTTGGCATGCTCCCTTCTCACTTGCATTAAACCCATAGCCTCCCAAGGCAGACATACCATTACACACAATATGGTCACTAATGTAACACAGTGAATCAACACAATTTCTGAACAAAGAAATGCCTTTTCCTAAAAACCCCGCTGATCACCATGGGAAATTCTGCCCTCCCATGAAATAAAAATGTACATATATTTTTTATATATTCCATGGAGAATTTCTAGTAGGGAAAAATATATAAAGCTATTGGAACATAAATCGGGGGAAATTTTTTGCAAAACTTCATCCATTTTTCAACCAGCTCTGACCTGTACTTTGATTAGCACTGCATAATTGCTGTTCTTTGCCCTCACTCGAATAGCATTTGGAGATGCATCTGTAGATACACACTTGGAGGCCAGTGCAAAGGCCAGTACAAACGTGGTCATTCATGGAATCAGAGTATTAAGGATTGCAGGAGGTCATTTAGTCCAACTTCCTGCTCAAAGCAGTACCAACCCCAACTAAATCATCCGAGCCAGGGCTTTATCAAGCTGGGCCTTAAAAACATCTAAGCATGAAGATTCTGTGGTCACCTCCCTAGGTAACCCATTCCAGTATTTTACTATCCTCCTAGTGAAAAAGTTTTTACTAATATCCAACATAGACCTTTTCCAGTGCAACTTGAGGCCTTTGCTCCTTGTTCTGTTACCTGCCACCACTGAGAACAGCCTAGTTCCATCCTCCCTAGAATCCCCCTTCAGGTAGTTGAAGGCTGCTATCACTTTTCTCTTCTGAAGACTAAACAAGCCTAATTCCCTCAGCCTCTCCTCATTAGTCATGTGATGCAGCCCGCTAATAATTTTCATTGCCCTTTTCTAGACTCTTTCCAATCTCATTCTTGTACTCTACCTCATCCAGCTCAGGTGGTTTAGGGAGCATTGTTCTGGAGAAAAACAATGCTTAGAAATACAGTACCTGATTCCAAGTAACATTAGAGAGACGGTAGGTGAGGTAATATCTTTCAATGGACCACATTCTGTTAGTGAACAAGACAAGCTTTCAAGCCACCCAGAGCTCTTCAAAACCTGCTACAAACCCTTGTCATGCAAGTAGCCCTGACTGCAGTAAGCAGTTCAGTTGAAGTCAGTAGTAAGATTAGGCACGTATGTTGGAAAGTGAAACCATTTTGAATTAACTTTGGCTGAGGCTTTTTAACAAACATGCCAACAAAACACTGAGGCCTTGTACACACTACAGCCTTATCGCGCAGTAAGGATCTTTACTGCGCCATAAGGCTGTGAGCGTACACACTACAATGTTGCCTGTTGTGTGGCAACAGCCCTCTTGCCATGCAACAGATAAACCACCCAGACGATTGTGGTAAAGCTTACCACGGATTGTCTGGTCCGCAATAGAGTTTGTGTGTACACTCATTGCGGGTTAGAAAGCCTCCAGAAATGTCCCAGAGTGCCAATCGAGGCCACTCTGGGACACTGGAGCTGCCATACTTGTCAGTTTCACTGCTCTAGCTGAGCAGTGAAATTGACAAGTAGGAGTGGTGCTCCAGCTGCCCTGAGTGCCGGCACTCATGGCGGCTAGAGCCCCGCTGCTACAGGGAGTCCTTCAAGACGCTTGGTTTCCTGGCTCTCTGCCAGGAAACAGAGCAGCTTGAGGGAATCCCCGTGGCAGTGGGGCTCTAGCCACCAGAAGCCCTGGCGGCTGGAGCCCCACTGTGGGGATTCTCTCAAGCCACTCAGTTTTCTGGCAGAGAGCCGGGAAACTAAGTAGCTTGAGGGACTCCCTGTAGCAGCAGGGCTCTAGCCACTGGCACTCCTGGCAGCTAGAGCCCCCTGCCGCTGGAGTCCCCACTGCTGGGGCTCCCCTGCTGCCGAGAAGCCAGCAATCTCGGTGACTGGAGAGCCCCGCTGCCAGCCTGAAGGCTGGCTGGGCAGTGCATGGTGGGATAGCTGCCCACCATGCACTGCTCCTTCTAGCGAAAATGCAAAGGAGTGTGTGAACGCTCCTTTTTGTTAGAAGGATCAATGTTTGGACGGGGGAAAGTGTTACAGTTATAATGCTTTGCTTGTCCCACAACAATTTATTGCGGAACAAGTCTGTAGTGTGTAGATAGCCTGAGAAATACCTTTTCCTGTTTTGGTTCATTCAGTTTATACAATGTAGCTTTAAAAAAACAAATCAAACTAAAAGCTTCTTTGCAAATTTGAACTCAAATGTTAGGTAGTCTTTCACGTGATCCTCATCTTCCTTCCCTCATTTCTCTCTCATCCCTGATATATTGATGTTGCCGACCTGCATCCTATATGTGAAAGCAATGCGTTCCTTACATGGGAAACGTTTTTTATATAGCAAGCCCTAGTACTAATTCCTTAAGTTCAGCACTTTTATTCCAGCATCTAATAATGCCAGATTAGTTTCTGGGTTTTTTTCTTTTTGAATTTTTTAGTCAATGCTACTTTTACTTGGACAAAATGGATTGATAAGTCTGTGTAATGCTTTTTTGTGGCGACAGATCTCTTGACAACCAGTTTATTGAGGATTTCTTCATTTCATAGAATTGTGGCAAAAAATGAGGTAAACAAACAATACAGGGTTTACTAATGATTGCCAATGTTTTATTACTTAACAGATTATGTATAAAGCAAAATGTTTTTATCACTAGTAGCACACTTGCTGTGCTGTCCTAAATGAATAAGGAAAGACTGGGTATACGTTTATTTTTAGTCCATACAAGAAAAAGAAACACTCCCTTTTCTCTCAATAAATCCTAGAATTTCTTGCTAATGCTGCTTACTTCATTTCTGCAGGTCTCTTGATGTTGGATCCATTTCACTTCCATTGATTATACCAGGGATTAGTTTTACCCTCTGTGTTTAGTATGAGACTATAGATGTGATTACTGAATCTGAAGTCTTTGTTTACAGATTACATAGGTTGACAGCATACTTGATATTTTCTGTTTAGTGTATATTTGTGGCAAGCTTAGTCCAATGCCTTATCAAGTTGCATTTTTGACGGCTATAATTAGCTCTTTTTGGTATGACAATTGCTTATGGAAATCCTTTCCTATCATCTATGCTACACTATCCCATTACTTTTTATAAGGCACCATTCATCACCGTGCTTCATAATGGATATTTTTTTAAAAGAATACAAATATGGTGACTTAGCAAAATGGCAAGGGAAACCACTACTGTTCTGCAGTAATGGTTAGTTAAATAAAAGCAGGAATGAGGACATCAGCCTGAAGGTGTGATTGGAAATAACCAAATCTGGCCTTTGGGAGATGGCTAGTGAAAGCAAAGTAGCATAGATGAAGGCGCTCAAATGAGTCGATTAACTGATCAGATTGGCACATTCTTGCTTTTTGGTATTAAAAAAAAAAGATGGCTTTTCCAAAAAATCTGATTATATATGTTAGGAGATACAAATTCCAAAGGGGTAGCCGTGTTAGTCTATTGTAGAAAGACAACAGAGTCCTGTGGCACTTTTAAAGACTAACAGATTTATTTATCGCATGAGCTTTCGTGGGAGAAAATCCCACTTCGTCAGACGACAAAAAGTTTATGTAAAAATGTTCACTTTCTTTGGTAAAACAGGAATTATGAATAATAAGGTTGAATGACTGCAACCTATCGAATTTCCCAAGATTGTGGGAGTTAGCCCCAAATATCTCCAAAGGCCAGTAATGGACACAAGATGCTGAGGACTCTGAGAAAATTCTGTCTCAAGTGTCTCGCTACTGGGACTTGCCCACATGCTCAGGATCTAACTGATCGCCTTATTGGGTTGGGAAGGAATTTCCCCCTGGGTCAGATTGGCACAGACACTGTGGGTTTTTCACCTTCCTCTGCAGCATGGGGCACAGATCACTTTTAGGTTTAAACTAGTGTAAATGGTAGATTCTCTGAAGTCTTTAAACCATGATTTGAGGACTTCGGTAGCTCAGCCAGAGTTAAGGGGTCTGTCTATTCCAGAAGTGGATGGATGAGGTTCTGTGCCCTGCAGTGTCCAGAAGTCAGAATAGATCTTCATCATGGTGGTCCCTTCTAATTGTAACAAATGAGTTTATATATGAGATATGGTGCTGGAATACTGCTAGCCTGTAATGACAGATATTGCAGGATAGAATGTGGACCCATCCTTTTCCAGTTATGTCTGTTTCCTCTCAACATTTTTTTTAAATCCTGTCCTACTCCTTGCTGCTGATTTGGTACAGTCGTGGGCAAAATGATTTCTCCAAAGCTAATGCAACTAACACTTTAAGAAGCAGCTGGCAGGAGGCGTAGATAGTTGGCATGTCACTCCTTTTTCACAGCCACTGAGCACATTGTTCCCAAAATGTATTCATCCTGTGCTGGCTCCAGGCCTGGAATCCTACAACTCCCTCAGAACCAGGATATCACAGAGGAGATGTACCCAAGACATAGGGGAACACTTCCTGTTTACCACTGTGGAGGATTTGAAATTAGAAAGAACAGAGAAATGTCCATATTGTAAGATCTAAAACTCTCGAAGGTCATAGTTGGATGTAGTTAAGAGCTACACTTTGAAAAGGCATTAGAGCTAAAAACAGACCTGTAACAAACAAGCTAAATACAAAAGGGAAGAGAAATTAACAGTGAATGAGTCAGGTCATTGGAGTTTTAAATGATACACTGTGCAGTCTATATAGCATACCAAATACAGGTCCCTAAGTGTTGCGAGCTTACTTTTCAACACTTTTTTAAGAGGTCTCTCTGATAATGTACATTTCTGGTGTACCTTTAGATGAGTATTTCCAGAATTACAAAGATCTCGCGTTAAATCACCACAAGCAAGCTCAATAATTCACAGATTCGGTAAAATGAAGAAACAAAGATAAAAAGTGGGAGTGGATCCAAGTTTTATAAGCTTTAGCACTAGGTTCATGCCAAGCCAAAACAGGCTGTCTTACTTGATTATTAAAGTGGCTGATTCATATTAGTTGAGGGAAACTGAAATATTGGCAAACATGTTTCCTGTAAGAGATGTGATCTGCTTTGAAATCTAGAAATCCCTTTTTTTCCAAGAAAAAAAGGTTTTAATGAAATCTATATTTCTTTGAGCCTCCTCTCTCTCTTTCTTGCTTTCTCTGCATAACCTACAGTCATCTTGGAATTACAATGGTAGATAGTGAGAGAGGTAGCAAATGAAAAATGATGGTCCCAGATGGTGGCTCCTGAGATATTTGTCAAGTTTTATCAGTTTTATTGGCTGAAAGATGAGGCTGGGAAACGTATGACTGAAGTTCAGATAGTAAGGGATCCTAAGGATTCCTCATCTCTTGAACCATCAGAACATGTATTGTATTTCCTAAATTTAATGTCCACTGAATTCTGTTCACATTTAGTTTAGCGGTGATCTATCTCTTTTCATTAATGATTTTATTATTATGATTTTATGATTAATGATTACTCTGGGATTCAGCGCTTTTCCTGAGCAGTGTGAGAGAAGTGTTACTGCTTTAAAATATCTCAGTCTGTTAAAATAAATATAAAAAGAAGGCAAAAGGATGGTCCAAATCTCAGTTTCAAAGCATTTGGAAACCAAACAGAACTACAAATTGCTGGATTAGATTGTAACAATCTTCTTCACTGTGACCTCTCATTCATAGCTCATAATCTGATTTCATTATTAGGCAGAAGTGAAATTATATTATGTTTCTTGTCATGGATTCATGGCATTATGTCGTCTTTTGGTGAGAATGAGAAGCCTTATCTGTCATAAACTTAACTGGCCACTAGATGTCCCTATTGATTTTTCTGAACAACAGCTGACAGCAAATTTCTTTTGTAATTGCAACAGGAAAACTCTTGAAATTCATGGTTTAAGCCTAGCAGGCACTATTTCCACAAGGTTCACTGTTGAGGGATACAAGATGCTTTCCACCTTCCTAACAAATAAAGTATCTTCGCAGCTCTTCTAATCCTGAAAACAAAAAGTACTCCTTAGTCTCCTGAATTTATTTCTTAAAGGCATTATATGGTGTCCCTCTCAATGGCATCTGGGATTCATTCTCACTGTATAGTGTATACTAATTCACAAATATTGTAAGAGCCAATAAATGGATATAAAATGTACCCATCCCAGTTGCTATAAAAAATCAGTCATAAAACTTCTACTAACTTAACAGAATCAGCATCCAGCTCAGAGATACTTGTTAATGGATGCTTAATGAAAAGGCTGAGGGCTTGTCCCCATGGTACAGTGAGGTGTGAATTCTATAGCACACTGATGGGTTCGTACTAACAGGCTCATGTAGACCCTGCTGATGCATAATAAAAGTTCCAGAGTGCGTGTTCAGAGAGAGTGACATTATTCAGCTGAAAATTTGGGGTGAATTTAGGAAAGCAAAATGAAACTACTCAGACTGTAACTCTGGGACTAATCTCTTCTGAAAAGTATCCTAGGGTCCATAACACTCTCCCAAGCACCTTGGTTTTACATTCTATCTGAAAGACAGATGGCACATCCTGAAGTAGAGAGACCTTTAACAAATGTAGTGGTGAGATTCTGTGGGAGTTAATGTTGAACCAACATTTTCCTTTTTGACAATCTCCCATCCAAGTACCAACCAGCCCATCTGTAATGTAGGTAGGTTGTAGTACACCTGTTTCTGCCTCCCTTGAATTTAGTCCAGTGCCCTTCATTTTTTACTGTGTTGCATAAAACCAGTGTCCTCTTGTCTAACTCTAAAGAGCTAGAATATTTTTTTCTATAAATCACTTTCCTGGGGTTTCTGGACTTGTTCTCAGGTTTGTTTTTATTTTATTCCCTTTTGAAGTACTTCTCCCAAGGCATTCAGCATAATGTTTGGCCAGATGAGGATGAAATATTAAAGAAAACTGAATCACTGAAGTGACAGAAACTCTTCTAACAGTGATATGAGTGCTTCTTGGTAAGACTACCAACTTCAGTAAGAGACTCCTAGACAGATCAGCCGCTTGTGCAATAATTGACTCAGAGCTTTTCTGAGAAACCTGTTCTGATGCATTCATTGGGATTCATTCATTCATTCAAAGCAGTGTGAGCACCAATGTTCATACTTCAAAGGGATAGCCATGTTACCCTATTGTGTTGAAACAGATGAATAACAAATCACAGCTTCAAAGAGAAACTGCAGAACTCGAATTTATATGCAAATTCGACTCAGTTGTCTTGGGGTTAAACAGGGACTATGGATTTTTCTCTCATTACAACAGGTGATTTGACCTCATCTTCCTCTTTGTGCTGTTCCCCAGCATTTGAATCCTAATACCTAATTGAATCCTAATTTTGATTTGGCTGTTACAGCCTGACCTGATCCTATGTCACACACTCCCCTGCATTTAGTTTCCTCCCATTCTGGAAGTTTCCCATCTTCAAAGCATCTGACGAAGTGGGATTTTCTTCAACGAAAGCTCATGCAGTAAATAAATCTGTTAGTCTTTAAAAGTGCCACAGGATTCTGTTTGTTTTACTGTTCATACTGTGATTCTTCTCTTCAGTGGGTAAATACTAGACTTCAGTCTCCAGGGTTGTGAATTTGGCATCTTTCACAAACACTAGTTTCACTTAAATGTAATAAGAAAAGGTCAAATCTAGCCAAAATGTATTGGCTCGTGTCTGTGAATCCCTAAGGCAAAAAGTCAATGTCTAAATTTTGATTCCCGGTGGGCTTTTCCCAAGTGTCTCAGTGACATAGGAACACAAGGTTTATTTGCTTTCAGTGGGACCCCTGCGTGCCCCAGTGTTATTCAGACCCTTTGGAAAATCCCACCTGTGACCTTCGCTCAAGGAATCTCATGATTTTTGACAGTCCCCTTACTCTTTTCAGATCTTTTTCCCTGAACTTTGCTGGCAAGGTTGATGCGGTGACTGTGATGACGAATGTTTGGCAATATCTGGACTCATCAAATCTTCTCAGTCCATATCAGTTTGAGGTTCAGACTTGCATATGCGTTAAAAATTATTCTGTTCTTATTGTCTGACCAGCCTGAGATGGACAAAGGTCAATTCAGGCTGATTCTTTTGGCTCGGTGAGCTGCTTTGAAGTTTAATAAATTGTCTACAGATTCCGGCATGGGTAAATGGAATCACCTCTCTTATATTCTTGAGGGATCCTAGAGTGGTGTTGTGTGATTGCACATAGAAAGTCCTCAGGGCAGATGAGCAATTTCCCAGGATAATATTTTTGTCACTATGGGTCAGCACACATGTGGAGCCAAAATGATGGTTTAGGTTGCAGTAGCCACCAGGATGCTGATAACACATGGCTTAAATGTCTCTTGTTGAATCCAGATGTTGCAGCATGTCTTCTTTCCAGTTGTGTGGCCTACATAAGAACCGGGAGGATAGCAGGGTACCTGGTTTCAGTCCTGAAGAGTTTAGAGATTATGTAAATGGCTGGAGGAAGCATTAATAAAGTTTGTGATGGGAATGGAGCCTGTTAGAGGAGGTTTATCTAATTTTCCTCAAGGAATTTGACAATATAAGGCTATGTTCAGCGCCCAGGTGACTCTTATGCATCTGTAAAGGATGTGGCTATTGAGAACATCTCTCTCATTTGTGGAACTTGCTAAAATTACTGGTCATTGTGATTTCCAAGATTGTATCTGGTGACCCTTTAGATCTCTACTGAAGAAGCAGTAGCTAATTGCTTGAGGAAGCATGGCTAACAGGAATACATTACGTCAATGTTCTACTGGCTTCTTCTAGAATTCCACATGTTGATTTTGATCTTTTAAATCCTAGTAATGAGCAACATTGCTTTCCTAGGAATTCATTCATGCTTTTGCCTGAAGCATCCAGGCAGTGTATTTATACTCTAGTCTGTGATGTGAGGAGTATACTTTTTTTTAACTCAACATTTGTTATATAAATTTTATATTGCTCAAACTTGTACAAGAGTCCAGAAGAAGAGTTGGAACATGCATAAAAATTAAAAAATAAACACAATATATCCTCAGACAGACAAGGTGTGCTAAGGGGCTATAACCAGATACACTAAGGGTGTGTCTACACTGGAACTGAAGGCGTAATTTCAAGGTCAGGCAGACATACCTTCACAAGCCCTGACCAAGCTAGCATGCTAAAAATAGTGGCAGAGTCCTGGGGTGCTCGCTGGTCCCACCTCTCATGCAGCTAAGCTAGTGCTTAGAGTTTGCGTGGATTGTGTTCGGGGGAGGATTGCCCAAGCCGCCATGACTATGGCGCTATTTTTAGTTCACTAGCTCAACCAGCTCAATATGCATGTACATTTAAGGTGGAAATTACAGCTCCAGTGGACGATCCAGCAGAAATTCTAGACCCTGGAGGATAACTGGAAATCAAAGAATGAGTTCCCCATGGCCACATGACTTTCATTCTTAAATTTTGGAAAGACAGCACTTGTGCCAGCTAAGACAATGGCTAAATTCCACAGGTAAGATGTGCCCCTGCACCTCTTAGGCCAGAAGTCGGCAACTCAAAAGATAAGAAGAGCCATTTAAAAAAATTCTTTCAATAACCAAATGTTTTGAGAGCCACACTGGTTGTAGCCTCCTGGTGCAAGGTGGGGAGAGCTGGGCCAGGGCTCCTGCGCAGGGTCCCCCAGTGGCATGGGGGAGCCCAGAGCCTGGCGTGGACTGCCTACAGGATCCCCTTGTGGCAGGGGGGGGCTAGAGCCAGAGAGCCGCATGCGGCCTTGGAACCACAGGTTGCAGGCCCCTGTCTTAGGCCTTGTCTTCACTGTGGGGAGAGGAAAGGTATGTTCTTCATTTGTGACAGCTAATTCAGGATCAAGTGAAGGCAAGGCAGATGGTAGCTTTCAGATGAGTTAGCAGGTGTTTTACCTCATGAGAAGAGTACAATGTGATGCTCCCTGTGTACTCAGGGTTGTGAGGTATATCGACACTACCTACCCTTAGCGTGAAGCAGTCCTGTCTATGCCTCCTTTGATTCAGCTCCCTGAAACCAACAGCCTCTGCCCCACAACACTGTCTTCCAGGTCTCTGGAGACCGCGCTTTCTCTGTGCAGGCTACCCCAGCCCCAGTTCTTGGAGTTTTCCTGGCAGTATCTAGCTCCCATCACTATACACTAACAGTAATTACCAAGTAAGTTGTCCCCAAAGACATTGTGTATGTGTAACCTTCGGATGGGCTAAAATTAATTCAATTGTCTTTCTCCAGTGCCGCACAGAAATACACCCCAATCCCTGTGGAGAAAGCAGCTGGAGACCCAGGATCCAGTCTGTATGGGACACACAGCAAAGATTGCTCAGAGTTACCCTCCCACATTAAAATACTACTAAAAAAAAAAACCATAACAGTGAACTTTATTAACTACTAACTAAATAAACCTTATCCTAAGAATACAAAATACAATTAACCAAGAACAATCCCTACACAAACCCCTGCATGAAAGATCCCCAAAAGTCCCAAAGTCCAGATAGAGTTCACCCAACTCTCAGCTACAGTCTTTGTTCCAGTGTAGAGGCTTGAGTGGCAAGAAATAGCTGTCCTCTTTTTCTCTCTTTGCAGGAATCTTCTGTAGCATTCCTTGCAGGCTTTTCCTTCTCCTTTGCAACCAGCCCTCAGTCCCATATGCATGTCTGCAATATCTGTTGCAGATGACTCCATTAGAGGGAGAAAAAATCTTGTTCACTCCTGGCTCAGCTTTTCTTATGAAAACTGAGCACATGGGCTCTTCTCAGATCAGCTCTAACCTGCTGTCTGCACAGACCGAGGCTCTCATGTCATCTGGCTGACCACACCATATCACACCAGCAGGGTACCCTGTGGAGCATGCTCAAAATGCTACCACTCCCTGCTTCTAGAAGTTTCTTGTTGTGGGTAGCTAATCTGCCCGGCAACAGTAACCCACCCTCAGCAGGTCTCTTAAAGAGAGAGCCCTTTCTAGGCATATGGGTTACATATGCACAGATTTACTGGTACAACTGAGGATCAGATCTTTTGGAATGTAACTCTGTAATCTCTTTACAGTGAAAACAAAGAAGTTTATTAAAAAAGATGAACATTTATGAGATTGTGAGCAAGGATAATAAGGTTAAATGTAAATCAAAAGGTTTCCTCAAAGTCTTAATTTTAACAGGCTATAATTCTTATCTAAAATAATTTCTCAGGTAAGGCACCCACCTGGTGTCACTAGCCCACATGGTCAGGAAGCAACATTAATGAATTCAAAAAATGTTGTCCTTTTTGCTTCCTTGGAGAAGGATAAAGATGTGTCCTTTTGACTTCCCTTTTTTTTATAGCTCCCCAAAGCCATTGTTTTTGTCCCCAGAATCAATAACAGTTTCTCTGCAGGGTTTATTCTCTGGTGCTGGTTGATTTCATGTTGACTTCACATGTCCCTGTTCTTTATTATTATTCAGAACAAACTGAAACAATTGTGAAACAATACAATGCTTAATTTACATGTCAGTTAGTAGATGGACAAACACTCCTAGTTTGAGAGAGCACTTGTCTCCACTAATGACTTGTATGTTAATACAGGTTTATAAAAATATAAGAATTGCTAAATGAGGTCAAACCAATGGTCCATATAGCTCAACATCCTCTCTTCTGACTGTGGCAAGTGGCTTACAGAACAGGACAAATATCTCTGTCTTCCAGTCCCTGTTCCTGGCAGTCAGAAGCTAGGGACATGCGGAGCATGAGGGTTGCATCCCTGGCCGTTGTGGCTAGCCATTGATGCCACCTATTCTTCATGAATTTATCTTATTCTTTTTTAAACCCAGTTATTATTTGGTCTTTATGCCATCCCCCAGCAATGCATGCTACAGATCGACAGTGCTGTATGTTCCTTTTAAACCCATTGCCTATTAAGTTTTTTGGGCTACCCTGGTTCTTGTGTTACATGAAGGAATAACTAACACTTCTTTATTTGTTTTTGCCACACCATTCATGATTTTATAGACCTCTGTTATATCGACTCTTAGTCATCACCTTTTATAAATTAAACCATCTCAGTCTTTTTATTACATAAACTATTTCAATTATTGCATAGGAGAGTACTATGCCTCTGTGTGTGGTTTGGACATTGATTGTGTAGAAAGAATTGGAGAAATGATCCTTTAAACATTTTTAATCAATGAGACCTAGATGAATAATACTGCAACCATGTATATTATTATCCAGGAGAGGGGCTAAAGGCAAAGGACAATGCTACAGTATGAAACTGAGCAGATGTATGTTGTTTTCTAAAGCTATAAAGTCTCAGTTCCATTATTCGGCATCCAGAAGCTTATCAAGAAGGGGGCAATGTATAGGTGTAGATTCCTTGACTGGATTAAGGCATAACTTGGAAGTAACCTCTATGGTATGTTATGAAAACATATTATAATAGATTTGTTATAAACACGGATACTTCTAAGTACCACCCCCAATGCACATGTCAGTCAGCTTTGCTTTACTGTGTTTTGGAGAATTCATACTGATTCAGTAATAACAATACGTGATAATCCTTCACACAGGTTGTACTGTGGAAGTAGAGTGCATCTCTTATCTCAGGGCCAGACTCTTGTGTGTTTGCATTATGATAGTGCCAGAAGGCTCCAATCAGAGTTGTTAGCTGCTCTCCAAACACTCAGGAAGGTATGGTACCTGTCTCAAAGATTTTACCATTTCAGTTGAATGCATCAAGACCCAACAAAGGAGTCTAATAGGAGAGGAAGATAGAAGGATAACCTCTGATGTCTGCCCTTGACACCTATGTAGGTACAACAGCAGATGAACTGTGCAAGAGTGGCTTGTGTATGTAGCCTCTTTCCAGATCCAAACTAGCAAAAGAAACCATCTGGCACGATTGAGTCTTCCTTTCCTCATGAGATATGCTTTGTGTTAGAAGAGCTCACGGTCACCTCAGGCATGTTTTTTACTTAGCAGAATTACACAATTTCTAATGTTCCTGGGGATCTGCGCATTTAAGAATAGGAAACAAGGATTTTATTTGTATTGAAATTGTAACTGAGGGATTAATAGTCAGGACTGTTGTACATTATCTCTTCACTGGAGGTTTATAATGTATGTACTTAGTGATTCAAAAGAGCTAATTTCCCAAAGCTGAGCAAAATGGAGCAAAATGGACTGCGCAAAAACATTTAGCTAAAAAGTGTGAATGAGAATAGGGAGCTTTTGAAGATGAGCTTATTAGATGGCTAGAAAGCTACAATTCCACAATGAAGAAAAAGGGACCACTTAGTCTATAAAGCTTTTCTGATTCAGTAGTAAAGTGAAGGTATCAATTCAAAATAAAAAGCAATATATAACAAAAGAAGAAAGAAGCACTAGGTAGATAGCAATCAATATAAATTAGATGTTATAAATGCAGAGAAGTGGTATGGGAAGCTAAGGACACAGGAGACGACTCCATGTCTGGAAGGGCTGAGGACAATAAGGAGGAGTTTAAGCACATTAGGAGAAAAGAAATCCTAGGAACAGCTCTAGGTACATTAGTAGATGGAGACCATAAAATATTAATGATGATGCAGAAAAAGCAGAAGCGGTGAAAATATTCTGCTGTTGTATATTTTGAAAGAAGCATATGAGAATGACAAAGTATTTTCCAATCCATCAGTAGCTAGTAGATGTTAGGCAACATAAACTTGTGATAAACACTCTTAAATCAACTGACCCAGATAACTTGAATCCAGCTGTTTTAAAAGAGTTGGCTGAGGAAATATCTGGCCTTCAGATGCTCAGCTTTAATAGATCTTGGAATAATGGGAAAAATTCAAATACCTTAATTGTGCTAAGGATGTTCGAAAAGGGCAAGCAAGAAGACGTAGGTAACTATAAGATGATTAGCCTGATATCAATCCAAGCAAAATAATGGAATAACTAATATGGGGGTCAGTTGATTAAGAATTAATGAACAGAAGTAAAATTTATTGCCAGTCAACATGGTTTCGCAGAAAATAGGTCTTGTGAAATAAACCTGATCTCATTCTTTGATGAAACTTCAAGTTTGATTGATAAAGGTAACCTCAGAGATGTAAAATCCATAAGACATTTATAAGGCATTTTGCTTATTACTGTACAACATTCTGATAAAGAAATTAGTACTCTGATCTCAATTGAGCATATTTTAAATGGATTAAAAATTGGCTAACTGGCGGATGTAAAAAAGTCACTGAGGAATAATCATTGAATGGGGGGTTTTCTAGAGGGGAACTACATAGATTGGTACTACGCCTGATGGCATTCAACATACTAACGATCTGGAAGTAAATATAAAATCACTTTTCATAAAATATAGGGCTGACACAAAGATTGGTGGATTGGTAAATGATGATGACAGGGCTGTCATGCAGAGTTATCTGCATTGTTTGGGAATCTCAGCCCAAGCAAACCAACTGTGTTTTAATACAAATGCAAAGTCATACATGTAGAAACAAGGAATGCAGGCCTCACCTGCAGAATGGGCAACTGTGGTCTAGTCTACTCTGCTACACTAAGTTGATGGAAGATATGCAACCTACGTACTTTAGAATGCATATCTCCCGTCGACTTACTTACTACCCTTTACCGTGGCATCTTCACTTGGCTGCATCGACGGGAAGTGCTCTTCCTTCGACCCAGCATTATTCTTTTTGGAGGGGTGGAGTTACTATATCAAAGGGAGCTCACTTCTGGGATCAATTGGCTGCAATTTCAGTGTAGACATGGGGTGTGTGTCCTGTAAAGCAATTGCACTGGAAAGGATTTAGCGGTTACAGTGAACAAGTAATTTAACATGAGTTCCCAGTGCAATGTTGTGGCAAAAGGAGCTAATGAGATTCTTGGATATATGTACAAGAGCGTAGAGAGCAGGAGTAGGAAGGTGATCTTATTTCTGTATACTTCATTGGTAAGACCAACACTGGAATGCTGTCTCCAGTTCTGGGGTCAACGTTTGGAAAGAATATTGAAAAATTGGAGCAGGAGCAGAAAAGAGCTGCAAAAATGATTTGAGAAAAATTCCTGATGGTGAGAGACTGAAAGAACTATTCTTCTTTAGCTTATCAAAAAGAGGACTGAGAGACGGTATGAATTATTTTATAAAAACCTTCCTGGGAGATAAACATGGGTACTAAAGGGCTGTTGGCGCTATCAGGGAAGACACAGCAAGAGCCAGTAGCTGGAGCAGAAGCCAGACAAATTCAAATTCGAAACAAGGTGCAGATTTTTAATTATTGGAATAAATTACCAGGGGAAGTGGGGGATTCTTACCATCTCTTTTATGCATCTCTATTATCAGATCAAGGCTAGATGCCTTTTTGGTAATTATGCTGTAGCCAAAAACAGGTTATTGGGCATGATATAGGGTTACCTGCGTGACTCTTTATGGACTGTGAGATGGTCAGGCAGGAGGTCAGCTTGGATAATCCAATGGTCCGTTCTGGCCTTAAAGTCTATGAATAATCAATTCCTCTGTGACCAGCAGAAAGTGATGAGCAGGGATCCTAGAAACCCCTTTGCTGCAGAGGAATGTTGAATTTAAATTTTAAAAGAGATTTTAGGTTTTTTTACATTTTGTGAAAAAATTTTTAAAAAAGGTTAACTATCAACTAAATTTTCCTGAAAGTATCAGTCTTGTGTTTCCAATGAACACAACCTCCCTCTCCTGTGGTTGATTTTTGAACACACTTTATATTTACATAGCTAAACGTATGCCAATAAACTGCTTCCGGTGTGTAGAGGTTACTCACTGGCCTATAGAGGTTCATGTTTTAATGCATCTCAAATTTCAGTTCAGCTTCCAAACATGAGTAATTAAAGTAATGAAAAGAGAACAAAAACGTTAAATATTATCCCAAAAGACCATGTCACAGAGTTTGGCCGGGGCAAATTTCACATGGATGGTAATGTGCTGTATGTTGCAAGGCTGTAGATTATGTCTGAAGCCAAACAATTGTAGAACTCCTGTAAAGTGCTAAACATACAATGAAAAGAAACAAAAACAAGAGGCTGAAACAGCATGGCCCTTGACAATGGTAAAGAGACAGTGCACCGTGACTAGATCATTCCAGTGTTTTACAGCGGTAACTATATCAATAAGACATTGTACTCAACTGATACCTATGTACTGTGGCTAGGGAAACTAACATTCAGTATTTCATTTTAATTGTGGAAAAATGTAGATTTGTAGGGTTTTAAAAAAAAAAATCAGAGGGTTTCGGGGTTTTTTTTATCATGGAAAACTAGGGTCCCTGGTGATAAAGGTATGCCATATAATGCAAACTGTCAGCAAATGTTACTGAGGTGAGACTAACGTATCACTCTGAAAGTAGTGGTTTTTTAGACTCGCATGTTGTGGCAAGACGAAGAAGTACAAGCCTGCATACAAAATGAATTTTGCTGTCCCGGGAATTCTTTATATTCACTTTGCTATAAATGAAGATATTTGATTTTGAATAATCAGTCTCTTCAGGCATCTGCTTTTCTTACTTGTCACTTGCACATATTTGTTTTTATGTGTAAATGTTCCTTCAGTTTGTGTCCAGTGTAAAGGATCTAGTCACAAGTTTAGCAGCACTGGGCATAGGGGATGATAGTATATACAATATACAGTTTAACAACAAAAATGATACTGAATTAGCAAAATAAAAATGAAAAATATGTGAAAGATGAATGAATTCTAGTTTACTTAGTTCTTTTTGAAAGTTTCCCTTAGTTTTAAATTTCTTTTTACTGGTAAAGAAAACAACACATTTGGTTTCAGAACTGGCATATTTTAGTAATATGCAAGGATTCAATTTCCTTTAGAGAGGGCAAATGTCCTTCACTTTGATAACGGGGAAAGTAGCCATGAAAATGGCAGTGATTGGAGAGGAAATAACATTTAAACAAAGAGAGATCACTGAGTCATTGGGTAAAAGGAGAATGTCTGCAGGAAACTTTTCATCTTTAGTCTCACCACTTGGTCCCTGTCCCAAGGACCTTAAGTTAGACACAACACAGTCAGCAAAAGATGACAATGAACAGAAGAGGGTAAGTAGGAGGGAAGTGGTTACCACAGTAAGGGTACATCTGTGCTGGAGCCTTTGGTTGACTTAAGGACGGTTAAGTCGACCTACAGACCGCTGCATCCACATTGGGCGCTTATTAAGTCTACTTAAGTGCTTCCTTAAGTCGACTTAATAACACCACCTCTGAAAGTCAACTTAACGCTTAAGTCAATCTTATTAAGTTGACTTAAGCCAGTGTAGATGGGGAATGCTCTTAAGTCGACCTAATTGGCCTCCAGGCCCCAGTGCAATCTGGGACAGCTACCCAGAATGCACCACTCCTCTGTTGACTTAGCCCCTGCCAGTGTGGATGCTGGCAGTCGACTGGAGTTTTCAGTGTGGATTCTCTAAGTCGATTTAACATGGTGGACTTCAAGTCAACCTTATTAAGTTGATTTAACAGAGCCTCCAGTGTAGATGTACCCTAAAAGACTTTGTGACAGACTTACTGTTATTCATTTTGATGTTTACTTGTTGGTGGGAGCAGTGGTTTATTGTTTCAATTAACATATTGAGATATAAGGCTGGTCAAGACAGAAGACAATGTGGAGAGCAATAGAAGGCTAACCAAAAGAAGCTTGTTAAGCAGGCCCAGAACAGATGAGGTTGCATGGTAGCAGAGCAAGCAGAAGTAAGTTCCAAAAGCTTCAAGATAATGTTATTAATGAGGACACCGAGGCAGTGGAAATAGACCATTCAGGTGCTGACATGTAAAAGGAATGGAGAGGCAGCTGAAGGTCTAGGAGGAGGAAGGGTCTTTAAAGGGGATGTAGTAGTCAGCTTGATGACAGAGGGAAGAGTTGAGAATGAAGGAGAGGGAGAGGACATTGGAAAGAGAAAATAGGAATTGGGGTTCGTTTCAGTTATCTGCTCAGGTGTAATTTTAAGCTTTACCCAGACGACCTGAACCTGACCCAAGCACAGCTGACTTTGAACACAACTTGAAAGTGTTGTCCTTTCAGACCCAATACTCCTCCCAAAACCTGTATCAATGCCACTGCTGCCTCGGCGTGGGGGCTTGGCCTGTTCCTCATGTCTGCAGTCCATCTCTGGTCATCTCCAGCCTGTGAGGTTAGGGTGTTGGTTATTGCATGCCCCAGGTCTGTGTATACAGCGCAACAAGGTGACAGTAGCCAGCAGGAGCAGGGCACAAAGCCACTGGTTGAAGTGGTCAGAGCTGACCCAATCCAAGCCCAAGACTTGATCTGACCCAATCTCAACCCATCAAGTTCAGATCAAGTTGCAAGGCAATAGTAAGGTATGATATTAAGTTTATTATTAAGTTTAAAATGTTTGTTACCATAATCTGATATTCCAGCTGACCTGTATAACACAAAGGTGACAGGGCACTCCTCTACTGTATTCTTATTTTATTGATATAAGTAGAGATGAAATGGGTGGCTCACATTTTTTGTATATTTCATTGTAAGCGAATATCAAATATGATAACATCAGTATCAGTATATAAATGGAGCATATAGTTCCTCTTTGGTGACAGGTTTCCTTAAACCACAATGATGTCAGAGCTAAGGATACAAAATATAGATGTATGAGCAAGTGTTAAATGTAGAATCAAATTAACAGTTTGTTGTCCTAAACAACATCTAATAACAATGCTGGACAAGGTTCTTTGAATTACATTGAATTGGAATGTTTTATCTACACTCTTACTATGCTATAAGAGGACACATAGAAATCCACAGAGCATTTTATTGGTCACCTATTTTCAAGCAAATCATGATAAATTGATGGAAAGCAAATCCAGTAGCTAGATGGGAAATAACAAAGTCTATACCTGCAATACAAGTCATTTACTTAATATTTTGTTTTATCTTCCCTTCAAGAAACACCCCAAAGCCCCCCAACTTCTTAATGTTGCAGCAGATTTAGGATTTTCACAGCAGTAATGGGATTTAATTCATGTATGTCATCAGTATTGTTCTGATGATTGAATTAGCTTGCTCATTAACTGTTGGACAGCTCATTCATTTTTCAATGAACTTTTTCTTTCCCTACTAGGTTTATGATGAATGTGACTTGGGAAGGTAAAGATTTGTCCTTCACAGAAGACGGCTACCAGGCACACCCAAGGTTGGTGGTGATGGTGCTGAACAAGGACCGGGAATGGGAGAAGGTAAGCATTTGTCTGCCTATTAATGTACTGAATGGCATAAAGAGAGAAGCAGTTTTGTCTCCCATGAAACACTTCTGAAAACTGGGAGTCCAATCTTATGGGTTCTCCTCTTGGTTTGTTCTGGATATCTTAAGTAGGTCACTTGTACATCAGTTTTTCCTTCTGTAAAACAGGGATAACAATATTTGCCTAATAGGAACACTGAATTTTAATTCGTTAGTGTTTTGAAATCCTTGGATGTATGGCTGTCCGTAAGTGCACAGAATTTTCCTGTTGGATATTAGAGCTGACTGATGGGTGGCCATTCCGTTTTTGAAGTTTTGAACAACAGCTTTTGAGATTTGTTCTTGGTTTGCATTGGAATGACGACAAAACCTTTCACTCACTTTTGAGAAATAGAATTCTCTTAAAACATCTGATTATTTTGGGATCAAAAAGGTCACGTTTTCAAGTCAGTGGTCTACGTTTGGCTGTCTGATTAGAAGTGGCTAGAGAAGCCACCCATGACCTCAGGAAGCTTCCTCTTGAAAACTTGTCAAAATCAGTACATCTCTGGAAAACATTTGAGCTTGGATGAAACAGCGTATTTAAACAAAAATATATTTTGTCTAAAATATTCCAACCAGCTCTAATTGTAATAGTACAACTATAGCCTGAAGGTACTCCTGTTTAATGAAGAACTAGTTCTGGAAGCTCATGCAGTTGCACAGATGTGGCAGTCGTGCCAAGTAATCCACCGTCTGTTCAGTCTCGCTCATACAATCAATGAAATTACTGAATGCAAACTGGCTCTAAACTCAGGATAGTGATCTGAAATACCTCTGTTATCGCAATGGTCTTGGATTCTTGTAGTGACATAGACACATGCCTTGCTGTCGTTCAGGTGTAACTCAGAAAGTCAAAATGGCTGAAAATGTAAAAATTGAACAGTAGCTGTTCAGTGAAATCCAATGAATTATCTAAATAAAGAGAGCTCTCATAGCTGTTTCTAGTATTTCACAGGGCAGATCTTCGCTGATGGCAGCAAATTCATTGCTGTCAGATTGAACTTTCCGATTGATTGAGCAGGTCTGTGAAGCCCCGCTCAGTCAATTGGGAAGTTGATCGAGTAACTTTAGCCCTTCAACTGGAGTATTGCTAAGTTGACTGGAGGTCATTTCCTGGCGACTGAGCACACTGAAGACGCCGCAGTAAATAGGTATTAGGTAGTCAAAGGGAAATACGCAAGATATTTTAAGTAATTTGCATATCTTTCTTCGACTGCATCGATATCGAAATCCCCCAACAGTGTAGAACAGCCCACAGTGACTCACAGACATGTTAAGATTCAGAATGACACAGAGTAACACTCCTGGAATCTTATCAGTGAGATAGCAAGCATGGCAATTTATAGAGTATAAACATTTTTTTTAAATGGAGTTTAGTATTTAAAACGGCAATTTAGCATTTAAGGCTAAATTCTTCTTTCATACATCTGCCATCTATTCCTATTAACATCAGAATAAGGTCCTTTATTGTATAACAGATTTGCATGTTTTAGTTTTCTCCCCAAATAAGATGCTATTTCACAAGCACATTTTCAGTCCAGGCCTCTTTATTTTTTCTTGTCCTAACTGACTTTTAAAATTCTATCCTATAAAATAGGCCCCAACAATACGTTTCCCAGCACTCAAAACCTGAACATATCTGAAACCACCTAATGTGGTGATCTAAAAGTGGGGCATTAACATTTCCTAGGTTCAGTCCAGATAGGAAAATTGTCTTCTTGACCTACAGGGGCAAATATATCCCACTGTGATAATCTGCTCTCTCCAGGTGCGCATTGGTACCATTGATATCAGTGACATGAAGCTGTCAGCTGTCATCACTGAGAGTTCAATATGCACTGGGAGAGAGGATATTGGTCAAGACAGGCCATGTGGATCAGAGGAAATTATTTGGAGGCTGCTCTGCAATTTCTTAGAAGTTCACTAATTGAACTGAGCTCACATTGGAGGAGTGAGTGTGCTCCAAAAAGCTTGCTCCACAACCTTTCCTAAATTTGGATGGGTTTGAAAATCCAAACACAAGCCAGAAACCCCTCGGCATTTTTATTAATTTGAATAATTTCATGTTTAAAAAGAATTTCAAATGCTCATAAAAAGGTAAGGTCCTGATCTCCCCCACCTCCCCATAATAATCTGTCTGGCGGTAAAGTAATAAATGGTCAATATTTGTTGCCAATTTTTTTTAATTAAAACACATTTTATTAAATTCCTTTTGAGTATTAATCTCAGTTGAAGTCTGGCTGGAGGTTTTGAATCTGTACCTAGAATGCATTTAGTTATACTGAAGGCTAAGCTCCTATTGGTAAACAAGGGGTACGCAACTCTTCTTAGAGTTTATACCATAAGCCTCCAGGCCCAAGAAATGTGTTCTACGGAACAAAATGCATGTAGCAAGTAAGTAATGCTGGTTATTTTATGGCACGTGCTTTATGATGCACGCACACTTGTGCAGCTTTATGATCACAATGTGGTAATCAGGAACATAAATAAAGGTACTATGAGACTGATCTTGCAAATCTTCATTCTTGCAGGAAGTATTCCCATTGAAAGGGCACATACTGAGGGCCAGATTCCGTCAACCATATGCATGCACATGAAAAGAATGGGATTATTAATCAAGTAAGGGACTGTTCGTTGTGAGTAGCAATGCCATAACCTGCAACTATGAAAACACTTGCTGTCTTAGGACCTAGAAAAAATATGCAAAGGCATCACAGATGGATTTTAAAGTCTTAGTGTTTGATCATGCAGTGCCTGGGAAAGCAAATCTCTCATAGAAATCCATGAATTCCCATGAAATCCAGGAATGGCGTACAAACTCAGAATGCACGATTGTTTGCCAGACTATTATGCTCTAAATGTTGCTGAATCAGTTTCCGAACTGAATATGCATGATCAAGAATGAGTTACTCATAAACGTGATGAGCCATGCAGAGAGAATTTCCCATGTCGCGTGGCATATTTCTTTCTCTTCACTGGCATGAATTAAATTATTTAATCCTACAGTCTGAACTAAACATGTAAATCTCAATGTTCTGAGGAATATTCTGTCAGTAATCATTACCAAAATCTTAAATGTTGTTTTAAACTCTGCTATAGTCTGCATATTATAAATTATCTATGAAAAAATGAGTTTGGTAACACATACAAAGTGAGGAGAGACCTATTGTGAGGCAGCCAGTGGTCTAAGCTGGTCTAAAACATAGCCAGTGATTCTCACGGTGTCATAATCTCATACACTTTATGTACTGAAATTTGTTTTAAGGGACCATCAAAGGACCAGGAGCGAATGGCTTGATAGAGTTTTGAAAAATGAACTAGTAATGACTTAGGGAAACTGACCAGGTTTTGTCCAAAACCCTTGATGTGAACACTGTCCAGACTTCAAAGAAAATGTTGGGTCTATTTTAATAAGCAACCACCATATGAGATGGGGAGGACTAAATACAGGCTTTGCTGCCTCTAATCAATACATGTTTTGGAGTATTATAGGTCCACTGTGCAGCTTCAGAAAAAGTATGAAAAGTCTGAGGGCTTGTCTTCACTGTCAGCAGCAAATTCGCCACTGTCAGTTCAAACTTCCTGACTGATCACTTAGCCGATCAGGAAGTTCGATCCCTGAATACCACCATGGCAACTGGGTAGCACTGAGTGAAGGGAGGGGACTCCCTTCGATTCAGCACAGTGGACGTGCCGGGAGTAGGGAAGCCGAATGCAGATACGCACGTTATTTTAAGAAACTTGTGTACCTCTGTTCCACTGCCACCAAAAAGGGCAGGCAGGGTAGACCTGCCCGCAGTGTGCCAAGGCTAAATGATTCCTGTCCACAGGAGAGCAGTGTGGTGGATTTCAGCTGGGAGGCATGGGAAAGTGCTAGTCTAAAAGTTCATGCAATTTTTTTGATCATCTCTGAAGTACCCCCAGCAACTATAAATATTCTTTGGCAGTCTAGGAACAGTTCTTGGATGCAAATATGGTTCCCCTTGGTCTTTTATTTTTTTTTATTTTTTTTTAAATGGAATTTGTGGACATCTGGGAACCTGGTGGAGATGGGGAAGGCAGCCAAGCATTTTGCTGGTGCCTCCTTGTGGAAGATATCCAGTGGATGTCCTCTGGATGGAAGGGATATAGGTTGGGATAAATTGGATTGGATTGGAAAAGAATAGGAAAGAAAGCATCCATTATGGGGATTAAAGCTGACCCCTGTCCCTTTCCTGATCCTCTTAAGGGAGCTAAGAAAGGGGGTTTGAGGCTCCTATGTCTGGACTGGTGGGAAGCTGAATTCCTCTTCCTGCACAGTCCTATTTGTTGCTGGTTATGCCCAGATATTATAAGTAAATTGAGCTGCAGCCTAATTAAACCACATCCATGGCCTCCTGTCTTTCTTCTGGCATAAAGACAATGCACCATTGCTCCCTAGGTTTCCCTTCACATACCATACTCCCCAGTTGTTTCCTTCACTAGTGCAGAGTTGGACACTTAGGTCCATACAAAGTCATACAAGTTTATCTAATGTTTTCCTTCTTCTTGCTCTAATTGGATTGTGAGAGATAATTTGACTTCTTTCAAACAATATAAATACATGATTAGACTTAAAGTCTACATTTTCCTTTTGTTGTTTCCTGATGGGAACAAAATTTTACTTAAATTTACAGGGTTTCAATAGGTTGTATCATAGTTCTTTTCCAGTGGGCTTTTTTAAATGTTTTATTCTTAGCTCTATATGAAGAAAAATCAAATCCTAGTGTCTAATTATATGGGACACCTTGTATAAAATAGTACAACAGTTCACCAGTCCTTCTAGCATAAATAATGCACATACAGATTTCAGTGTGTAGTTACTTTATAATGAGAGTAATGAAGAGTAATTGCTTCTATTTAATGTGAAGGACTTTTATCTAGCTTTCTCCTGAAGGTACAAGATTTAATATGAAAATTCTTGATTCAGTTTCTCTCTGCTTGTAGTATAATAATCTGTTTTTATTTGATTGTAACTTCCATAAAATTTCTCTTTTGAGTCTAAAAATACCCATGCTTGGTGTTAGCTGCAAGGTTGAAATGTGCAGAAAATCCATTCAGCCGTAGCTGAATTGTTACCAGCTGAAAAAGGATACATGTTCTCATGACTTAAAAAATTCCACTTTCCCCATACAAATAACTCAGATATACAAACTTTGAAATTTAAATTTAGTGTATAAAAAGTGTTAATTGTGGCATGGGGGGAAGTGGATGAGCCACAAAAAATTTAGGAAAAGGTTGGCTGAATAAATAATAGTAATGAGTTTGAAAATCGTAACGTTCAGCAGGCATCCACCACCAATATGCTATGATACACACTAAAGAAGTTTCAGAAGTATGTGTTCTCCCTGCCATTCTTGGTGAGCACAGGAGCTGTTCTCAGGCAATTTTAGAGAAGGAGTGTAATGTGTGTATTTCATTGAAACAGTCTACCTGGATTGAATTGCAACAGTAAGCAAGACCACCCCTAGCTCTAATACAGTGTGATATACTGTTGCTCTGTTAAACTAGCCCTGCAGAAAATGCTCAACAGCCAAACAGTAGCATATACACATCTCCATTATGTTCACTTCAGTGTGAGGTATCAGCCTTTCCCACTCTATTGACCTCATTGAGATATGAACTGTAAAGGCTTTGGAGGATATTTAAATACAAACATTTTAAGCATGGGTAAATGTATCTTACGTTTTTTAAGAGGCAAGGGCGTTAAATGCTGAGAACATACCAATATAATATTATAGTGAAAGTAAATAAAAATAGCAAATGTAAAATTAAGTTCCTAGAGAAAAATTAACTCAGTTACTTTGCATATTCTGTATTACACTTTACTTTGTATATATTTTAGGATGAACATTTAGTAGCATGAGCAGGAGCATATTACACCTTATGTGCATAATAAATCAGAGTGTGTAACACTCTTAGTTATGGTGAGTACAGGATAAAATTATTTTTGTCCTTCACTACTACTCTGTGATATGTAATGGCAAACATATAGCCTGATTTGTTTATAGCTATATATACATCCTGCTTGATATTTTATTTTTATAAAATTAGCAATGTTGTCCTCAAATCCCTCTCTTTCTGGAGAACCCCAGGCTTTAGAATAATGTCAAATGATGCTGTACACTGAGTAAGACTTGCTATTCCCTTGCTTCCAGATTGGAGGGAGCAAGTAGTGCAGTTTAAGTTATAGCCTTGTTTGATATCACTGTTCTTGTCCATCAAAGATTTTGCCAAAGTTGTGCCGCACAGGAAAGGAGGTGAGCATCTGATATCTAATATTTCTAGGGCAAAGGTGGAGGAAGGGGAGAATTTTTTTTAAAATGCCTAATAAATTAGTGAGATATAAAGACCATTTCTTGCTTTACTCCTGTTCCTTGTAAAAATGTCAGTAGAAAGATACTACATTATATATACAACATAGCTGAGTCTAAGTTTCAAATCTTTTGTTGCTGTAAGAACCTTCACTTCCACATTTCCAGACTTGCTAACATCAAACTGTGAATTAATATTGTATTTGTTGTATGGTCTACAACAAGTGGTCTAAGGCTTGATTTTGCACTTTGATTAACCTGCAGAAGCCAGTTTAACAAATTCTATATGCAGTAGTATTTTGGGGGGCCTGAAAGAGCAGGAGTCAGTCTGTATATGCAACAGACTACCTGCATATCAGGAAAACTCAGCCTTGGGTGGGGTTGGGGGAGGGTATCCCCTCAGATAAAACTTTCCTGTGGACTTTCCATTTGACAAAAAAGTAAAATCTCCCATTTCACAGAGCCAGTAGAGGAAGTGTAGTATGTATGGCATTACAATTCAAACAGCACTATACGGTTTGAGAACTGAAAAACAGAACACTGGGTCAGATTTTGGAAAGTTTTTTGCTGTGAAATTACTGTGATAGTGAAAAATCATTGAGATAATAAGTACAGAGAATAATTTCTCAGGAAATCATTCCATCCAAAGTAATGAAGAAGTGAAGCTGCAACTTTGTTGGCCGTTCATTCCACACAATGGACATTCACTGGAACTTTTCTCCACAGGCTAGGGAGCAGCAGTGAAACCACTCAAGACTGGAGAGCCTGTCCATCTGTAATCTAGGGAGAGATAGATTGCTTGTTACTCTAGTGTCTGAGGGCTGCTGTATCTGTGCTTTACTGTCCACAGAGGAGAGAGGGTAAGGAATAAGTGGTAGAGATTCATAGTCTCTGCTGTGAGACTCTCAACCCAATTTTGAAGATGAGAGGTTCCATTAAGTTTCTTGAACTTCACCAAGAACTTTCAGGTTATTATCTAGCGTTAATGTTTCTTGTCGCTTACACATATATGTTAACTGCAGTATGCTGTATCTTAAATTAATTGAGGAAACTGCGATCCAGTGATCTAGCTAGAAGACAGTCATGGAAGAGGACCTTCAAAAATATAAAGTAACTGCAGCATTATGTATTCTGTCATACATTATATTTTGCAATGAAAGGTGTAGGACAGATGCTTTTTTCTTCGAAAGAGGAGTTGGCTCTCATGGTTTTCTCTGCAGTGGGATAAGGTAGGTGAGGCAATATCTTTTATTGGACCAGCTTCTGTTGGTAGAATGTATAAGTATACACAGAGCTCTTCTTCAGGTTTTGGGAAGGAAATCCAAACGAGTTAAATGCAAGTTGGGACAGATAGTTGAGCATAATGGGTAATGCATGTAATATATGTTATAGGAGGCCATTGAAATAGAGTGGGTGACAAGGTACAGAATTCAGATGCCAGAGTTTGAAGTGGGCCGTTCAGGATTAGGAGGCCAGGGGTGTTTTACAAATTGTTACAATGAGCCATGAAACCAATGTTTAGTGAATTTACATTCCCAGGCTTGCCTGCTGAACTGAAGGTGTCAGCAGGCTCCTTTGAGGAGGCATATTGAAAGATCAGATATAGAATGGTCGCTCCGAAGAAGGTGTTCACTCACAGGTGATTCAAGTCTTTTGCCTTGTATCATTTTTCTGTGAGTTCACCTGAAAGAACAATGATGGCTGCATTCACTCATGTAGCTGTTGCTGGGGCTTTGATGCAGTGGATACGGTACATCACATTTTACGATAAGCCTGTGCAGGACCAATGAATTCTAAAAAGTTTGTTTTTAGCGGTAGTTCTCGGCTGTTGTCTGTGATGACTGAATTGGCAAACTTAATTTATCAAATCTTGCAGTTTCCAGACATTGACCTAAAACTAGTTTGAAGTATTCCCTCATGGTAAATGGAGTAGTCTCTCAGAACAAAGGAAATGACTAGTTTTCCTCCAAAAACACTGTATGTCAAACCATATATTTGTTTTTTATTAATTCCTTGATGTGAGTGAGATACTCCCAAGTATGAACATCTTCACCACACATGTAGGTGTTGCTGAGAAAAAGAAAGTATGAGTTTTGTTATAGATTGCAACTGAAATGCATTCCAAAAGGGTATGTGCCTCTTTGAACACTAATGAGAGCAGATGTAGCTATTCATCTCAGTCTGTCATATTTTTGTTATATAAGGATAATGAATAATAGTCGTGTAATTTAGCAAGCATATTAGATGGTGAATTATACTAATGCAAATTATTTCAGTGATGCTTTTTTGTTGGTTAGCTGCCCTGTCATAGTGCATTTTCTTGCACGGTATCCACTCTTTCATGTATAATTTTTGTCAGCTATTTATTGTTAATATACTGTTTCTTTGCTTATTTATGTTTTATATTCTTGAATAATTTAATACCATAAATATAGTCTGATAGTTTATAGTACCTCTCATAGATTGCAGAAACCTTTGAATGGGATCCTATTGTTTAAAAAATGTTTTATTCCTTCCACAACATCAACCTAACCATTTTAATGATAATACTGACTTTCTACAAGTTACTTCTTGGTTATTCCTCTCAGACTTTATTTGGTTTATGTGGCATATGGTTTTATTTATTTTCATGGAATTATTCCAGTCTGTAGCCAGGATAATATTGCTAGTGACAGTGATTTGATTTATCTATTTTCTGTAATGCACAGTAATGAATGATTCTGTACAATGTTTTCTAGAGTTTTTAGTTGTTTCTGTTTAAATATGTTATACAGAAAGATACGCAATTTATCATCACCTTCACTAACTGTCGCCAGTTGCAGTCTGCAGAAAAATGTACATATTCAAAAGATGTTATCAGAAAATATTTCTTCTAGGCAATTCACTGGATTACTTTGGTAAAGACTGAATGGGATGAGGGTCTAATAACTTGTATTTCTGTCAGATATCAAAGAAACTTCTTCATTCTAGGCTGTTTTGTGTATTTTTTTCCTGTAATCTGGAGAGAGTAAGCCAAAAGCAAAGAAAAACTTCCTAAATCCAGGTGAAGATGCAAGACATGGCTGAAAGAATGGAGTTTGCAAGTAATATATTTTGTATGAGAGCCCAAACGTATACTGTGTGCATGTATTACAGAAGAACTAGTTGCAGTTCCATAGTTAAGAGTGTGTTGAGATTTATGCTTACATCAGATATTCAGAACTTTTATGTATGGAAGTGTGGGTGTGTGTTTAGAGTCATGGCACTTTTTTCCACCATTCTTCATAAATTAAACTTTAATCTTCAGGGGCTGAAAAGTATTTTTGATCACAGAGAATTCCATAAAGAATTGCCCTGTTACAAAATGTCTGCCATCTCCCATTGCTCTCAAATGGGGAAGATTCCCGAGAGAGAGAGAGGCACAGCAGGTGAGAGTTTTTCTTCTTTCAACAACTGTTAACTTTAATCTGAGATAACAAAATACTCTTTATAATCATAAGATTATTTAAGGACGTCATGACAGGATAGAGTGCTTGGATGCATTAACTGCATTTTTATATCAAATCATGTTTGGATATCCTTTGAGGTTAGCTTTGCTTCTTAATTTGTGTATCTATAATGTTTGTTTTGGGAAAATACAGCGTCCTGTACTGTGCCTTACCCTAAATTACAGATATGTACTCAGTTCCACATTAATGCAGTGACAGGCTATCAACACACATATGGTCCCATCACTATAATGTTTGCCCATAGAAATCTTTACTCGCAATTGTAATTTCTCTGTTGACTTTAATAGGGTTCTCAGGGATCTTTAAATAGACAGAAAGCTCTCTTTCTAGACACACATTTCTTTGCCCTTTGCACTCTAAGCAGACTATTCTCCTTTATATAGATCTATATGCTGCAGACTGTAACTGCATGCAGCTAATTGGATTTTGGGATGGAGCATAAATCACATTTTTCAGACCTGTCTCTGAACTATTCAGGAACTCCATTTCCAGGTTACATAAGGAAGAGTTCCACATGGTCGTTCTCCAGTGCATTTACTGCTCTATTAAGTGGATGCCGCTCTAAAAAATCACATTACCACAATGGGAAAAGAATTTTAAAAGGAATATTAGAGGAAAAATTTCTTAATTTTCCCCATGTTGAGCACTAGTTCAGAGGTGCTTGGATTGTGAGACTCCCTTAACACCACCTGGAAGCAGAACACATGAGATTTTGATTATTTGTGGCTCTTACATTGGGAACTGAAAATATAATTGGCTAGTGAAAAGAAAAGAGACTCAATGGGAATAGTTTATTTTTGTAAAGCAATGTATTATTGAAATAGAGATGACTGGAGAAGTGAAAGTCTTTTTGTTTGCTGGCACAGCAGGTTTGCTTTAGTAGTGTGTGTGCTTGGGAGTTTGCACACCTCTTTGTCTCCTACCTCATTTATAGTACTTTCAGTGTCTCCCTTAGTGGCTTCTCCTTCCACTTTCTGCTCACTCGGTATGTCTACATTGGGTATTTCCTGGGGCTGGTTCTGTTTGATATCTTTGTAAATGATTTAGTTAATGGCTTAGAGAGTACACTTATAAAGGTTGCGGACAATACTAAGCTGGGGTGGGTTGCAAGTGGTTTGAAGGATAGGATTAAAATTCAAAGTGATCTGGACAAATGGTCTGAAGTAAATAGGATGAAATTCAATAAGGACAAGTGCAAAGTATTCCACTTAGAAAGGAACAATCAGCTGCATGCATGTGAACTGGGATATGACTTTCTAGAGAGGAGTACTGCAGAAAGGAATCTGGGGGTTATAGTGGGTCACAGGCTAAACAAATATTCTAGGATGCATCAGCAGGAGTGTTGTAAGCAAGACACCGGAAGTGCTTCCACTCTGCTGTGCACTAAAACTTTCACTGGAGTACAGTGTCCAGTTCTGGGCACCACACTTCAGGAAAGATGTGGACAAATTGGAGAGGAGAGCACCAAAAATCATTAAGGCTATGTCTACACTTGCAAGTTAGTTTGAAATAAGGAAGCTTAATTCGAACTAACTTAAGCCTTGGCCACACTACGGTTTCATTAGTTCAAATTAAGGGCTTCCTTAATTCGAACTAATACATTTGATTGCTTAGTTTGAACTAACCCTTAATTCGAAATAGTTAGTTCGAATTAAGTCAATGTGGCCATGTTAGTTCAAACTAATTGCTTAGTTCAAACTAATCGGCAGATTGACCTTCATGCAACTGACTAATTCGAACTAAGCAAGTGCCCTGCATGGACATGGCTAGTTTGAACTAGCATTCTAGTGGGGCCATGCTAGTTCGAATTCAGTTAATTCGAACTAACTAAAATTAGTTTGAATTAGTTAGTTCGAATTAACTAATTAATTAATTAACTAATTCAAACTAGCTTTTGTAAGTGTAGACATAGCCTAAATGTCTAGAAAACATGACTTATGATGAAAGAATTAGTTTTCTGAAGTCTGGAGAAGAGAAGAGTGAGACAGGGACGTACCTTTTCAAGTACATAAAAGGAGAGGGTGAAAAATTATTCTCATTAACCTCTGAGGATAGGACAAGAAGCAATGGGTTTAAACTGCAGCAAAGGTGGTTGAGGTTGGATATTAGGAAAAACTTCCTAACTGTCATGGGGCAGGTAGTTAAGCACTGGAGCAAATTGCCTAGGGAGATTGTGGGCTCTCTATCAATGGAGGTTTTTAAGAACAGGCTAAACAAACACCTGTCATTAATGGACTAGCTATTACTTACTCCTGCCTGGAGTACCCAGGAGTGGACTATGATCTCTTTAGGTCCCTTCCAGTCCCACACTTCTACGGATAGCTTCACTGTCACTGGTAATTGTGTAACCTTCGTTGTAACTCTCTGGGGCAGGAACCTTGTTGTCTTATGTCTGAAGCGCTGTGTGCACCAGTTGGCTAAGTAACAAATACTAATTTTATATCCATGGCATTTGCCATAGGTTTTACTAACTGAACAGGAGCACTCACATTTTTTGAGGCCACTCAGCCTTTCAGTTCACACTGGGCATACTCTAGCACCGGTCTTTTCGTAGCAACTCTATGGCAGTTCGTCTGCATCGTCATTGAATGGGAAAAAGAGCATTTTGCCTATTTATCATTACAGATGTTTCTATTACATTAGTGCCTAAAGGCCCCCAGCCAAACCTGGGCCTTTGCTGTGCAAGTCACAGTGCAAACACATGGAACAATCTCTGCCCTGAAGAGCTTACAATCAAAATAGATGAGACAGATAAAGCATGAGAGGGGCAGAGACAGAGAGAGAGAGGTGAAGTGATGTACTTAAAATCATCCAGCAGGTCAGTAGCAGAGCCTGGGACTGAATCTAGGTCTCCTGCTCCCAGCGCTATCTCCTGCCCTCTTGACTAACATCACTGCCCCCACAAACCAGACATTCATTGAGAATAATGTAAAGTTTGTCTAGAAAAGACACTTGACTTCTGCATGGTTACAAATGGCAGATAACCATTTTAAGTCAATGTTACTTGTCATTAATTCATTGTTCGTTTAGTTGTGTCTTCTGTTAAAATCCTGATGGTGCCTTTAATCTGCTCTCTAGTTTAACAAAGGAGGAAGAGAAGCAGACACACAATAGGAAAGTCTGGCTGCCCACAATCAGTTATAATCTGTATATCACATATTGCAGATTTTGTTCATTCTAACGTGCTTCTGTTAAATTTTGTCACCTGCATTGTGATGCTCCTACACTACTTTGGTTTCATACATGTTGCCCTTTGATAGCCTCCCTTGGGAGCAGGGTAGAATGATCATGTTAGATAATCTATTCCAATGGGGGTAACATGAGCAAATGCAGCACCAAATCCTGCTGTTCTTATTTAGTCTTCACTCATGCAAGGATAAGAGAACTGTGTAAAGCAGAGGCTCCCAAACTTTTCAGCATCATGCCTCCTTTCTGATTTTTGAAAAACCTTCACTCTTCCCCACCTCTCCTTTACCATCATCCAACCCCCTTTTAACAAAAATTCAATTCGTAATTGTACAATTAAAAATAACTACAAATAGGTTTTCTGGACGCAAAAAAATTTCCCTATGAAAATTTCACAGCTTCGTGGCCCCCTTGGATTTTCTTCGTGCCCCTCTAAGGGGGCATGCCCCCCAGTTTGGGAACCACTGGTGTAAGGACTGCAGGATTTAACACATGTAGGCAAACTAATGCATTGCTGAATGTTAGGATTAATTCACTATAGCACATAACCTTTCATCCTTAAAGCATGGTAATAATGTAAACTAATGCACATTATCTGAATAGTATTTCCCCTCCTATGGGTTCTTATCATTCCTGCTCAATGTGTATATGAATTCATTAGAGGGGTTAGTAAAGAGATACGAGATATGGTACCTTCAGAATGGTGATTAGAAAACGGATAGCTGTAAGTAGGGAAAATACTGTGCACTTCCTGGACATAACCAGAAAGGACATATCACCAGCAGTGCATCAGAAAGTGCAGATTATATCTAACTACATTATAGGTGGGCTTCAAAGGATTAGATTTTTGTTGGTAACTATCGGTAACTGTCAATTTCACAACACAGAGGCTGACAAAAATATTTCCCGCAGTGATAAACAGAATCTACATATTGACAAAATAAGAAAAACAGTGCTTGAGAACTTTTTAGAGTTTGATTTAGAGATGTTTATTTTGTATATTTTGACATGTGATTCTGGTAACTTATGTTTTAAACAGTTATAAAGATTTAACTTTTTTAATCTCTCTGAGGCATTAAATAAGTGTCTGTCTCCCATAATTTCCCACAATTGTGAAAATGTAAATGATAAAAGTAGAAAGAAAGAAAGAAAGAAAGAAAGAAAGAAAGAAAGAAAGAAAGAAAGAAAGAAAGAAAGAAAGAAAAAGCTTAAACCTCATAATTTTGCGTTACTGAGAACATTTAAACCAATAAAAATAAAGGCTTAAAATAAACTTTGATGTTATCGTTGAAATTATAAAATAATAAAAATAGTATTCTGCCAAGTCTAATGATAGCTTTTACTGCTTAAAAATGACATTCCATTACAGCACAGCTTTCTGAACAAATCTTTAGAAGAGACGTGTGCAAACTATCCCTTAGATTCCCGTACCTTCCCACACATATCTGTAAATAATGCTTTACCTGATCTGCACTATATTATTGTGAAGTGGCTGACGAGGCAGTGGACATTTTAGGGTTGTAAAATGTCCCATTCACTTGTAACGTTTCTCTTGTAAAGTATACAAGCTCACTCTGTTTTGCTTACTTGTTTCAAACTCATCAGAACCTGATGTAATTGTCTATACTCTTCAATTTTAAATTCTAATTATGTGTATTGTGATGCCTCTAGGATCCTTAGGGAAACAGAATTAGGAGCACAGGGCTGCAACTTAACAATCTGTTTATGGCAACAAATAGCAATGCCTGCTATTTCTGATTAGTGCTTCCATCTATGTGTTTGACAATATTTTGTATTGCCAACATTTTGGCAGTCATTATGGCTCATTCATTCCCAGCAGGATGTGTGCTGGCAGAGAATGAACGGCACTGAACCTACAGATTTGTGTTAAGGCTTCCGAATGTAGGCTCTTATGTTGGAATGCTTTTTCTATTCCTGTTAAGAATGAGTGGTGAGAATTTTCCTCTTGATGGTGATAACCAAAAAACTCTGTGGTCTCCTTATTAGTGCTATACTAAGTGATGGGGGCATTCTGACAGCTGAAGTGCTACTTGTTAGAAAAGGCTCAGACTCACTGGATCCTCACATATCCGAGATGTCTATTGTGCTTGGAGGCCCGCATGTTTAAGAGTGAATGGCCGCAACTGAAATAGCTGGGGTGGAGAATGGAGAAAAGGGGACATAGCTAAAGAGCAGCTAAGAGTGGAGAACACAGAAAGTCTAAGACTAAAGCCACATGTGGTGAACCAGAGATACGTGAAAAACAAGTCAGTTGGACTCCTTCCTGTAGTTCAGTCTGATTAGTAGAGACAAGTTCCTGTAACTGATGACAATGATGAGCAGATTGAACAAAACCGAAGTCCTGGAACTGAACAGCTTCCTCCTTTCCCTGTAATGAATTGAATCAAAGCCTTGTTACAATGTGCCTTACTGTAGGACCAGATTTCTCTTGCAATGCTTTGTGGTTCTGAATCCGATCTGTGCAGCCAAGGTCTGTTCTAATGTCAAATTTGTCATTCTAAAAATGCCTCTGCAATAGATTGGCTCTAACCTCACCTTCATGGGCTTTTGATTGCAAACCCATGTGTTCCTGGCTGCATGGAATGTGTTTTCCTGGCAAGGAAGTAAATCCTGTCACAATTCAGAAGAAATCCAGGCTGTGAGAAGCACATGCAGAACAGCCTGGGACAGCCACCCACAAATCCTCTCATTCTTTTCGTAGGCTGAAACTATTAGAACTATCTCTTCTGGCCTCAGGTGTGGAAAGAGAAGTGAAAAATGTCCCTGCTGGTCCTCTTGCTTTCTCCTCTGTTCTCTGTAGCCTTGAGAGGAGACAGTCTCTGAAAGTGCACTTTGGTATACTAGAAACATCCCACATGCTCTACTCTCCCTGGCTGTTGAATGAGGAATAAAGGACCCCTGCAACACTTTGCTAGGCATAAGGGAGAGTCATTTAAGGGTTAGAGGCTAACTGGCAGAGATGCCATAGTGGTGGTGGCACCAGCACCAGCATAGATGATGTATTCGTGAGTCTTGATTCTAGAATTCCCTCTTAGTGGGTCTTACAGCAGATTGCCTCCATTGCGTTTCAGACTTCTGAGAACACAGCATCTCATTCACTCATTGGCTAGGAATTATCTGTGTGATGTCATTTAATCACGGTTTCTTTCTTACAATTGCTCCTTTTTGTAAAAAAGGGTGATTTTTAAACCAACTTTTACAGAAATCTCCAGCAAGATCACATACTACCCTCTGAACTGAACCCAAAGTACTATCTGATATTTATGCTTAAACATATAAAATGCAAAAATGAGTGTATCTTGATATTTTGTCATATAATACAAAACCATTATTCATCCACTAATACTGATTAGGATTTTGCATTGTATAATGTCCTTATGGATTTTATATCTTCACTGTACAGTTTAGTATGAAGAACTTTTCTCCTGGTTAGATGTTTAACTCAGATAATTCTTGGAGCATATTTTCTTTCAGTTTAAATGCTAATGTTGCTCATTAGAGTGCTAGAATTGGGCTGTGCGAAGAGAGACTCTGTTGTAGCACCATAGTGATTAATTTTCTTCCGAAAAGGCCCTTTTGCAAATGTATGCTAATCAAGAGCAACAAACTTATAACAAATACACTGGTAATACATGTCTTTTCCCCCATGTTTTAGGTTGATAGCTCAAATGCATATTTTCATTAAATATGTTGTGTGTTTGCATATAAACTGCACTTTATAAAATGTCAGATTTCCCACTGCACTGATATAGTTCTAATTAAGCTACATTTTAAACCAGCAAAACATGTTTCTCGACCCGTTATTTTTCCAGAGGTCCTTGATAGAAGACTGCTACCAGCCAGTTCCCACTATATACCTGTTTCCCTCAAGCACTACACACCTACTGATAAACTATCGAAAAGCTTTGAAGCTAATTCATTAATAGTGGAAAGAGATCATCCCATGCTTTTGAGGTTCTACATCCAAATGTAGACACAGCATACATAGCTTAGCTTTTAGAAGATATAAATTAAAGTAATGAAATGTTGCATCAGAATATTCAAAGTTGTTGTGTATCTTTGTCAGTGATACCCATATACACCAATTGAACAGGGGGGAAAAGTCTGTTTAAAATCCAGTTCAATAGCAGATTTTAAGATTTGATTGAAGGTTAAGTTTCAGATTCTCTTTCAATCAGTAAATGATGTGGAGTCCCATGGAACCTTAGAGACTAACAAAAATTGGTTTGGGGATAAACTTTCTTGGGGTGGAACCCACTTCATCAAATGCATGTATAAACTTTCTTGGGGTGGAACCCACTTCATCAAATGCATGTATATATATATATATATATATATATATATATATATATATATATATATCAAGCTGAAATTTCCAAGTTAAAGTATTTAGCAAAATATTTCTGTATACACTAAGTGCTCAACTATTTAATTATCTACTACCCAAGAAGTGTTTTTTCAATGTATGTAAAATACTTACGTCCTTCAGATGTAACATTTTAAGTGCAAAGGCTTGTTAATAATAATAATAATTTATAATTAGTAATCTGATTAACTTCCAAAGGGGTAGCCGTGTTAGTCTATTGTAGAAAAACAACAGAGTCCTGTGGCACTTTTAAAGACTAACAGATTTATTTATTTATTTATAAGTAAATCTGTTAGTCTTTAAAAGTGCCACAGGACTCTGTTAAATTCCAAAGGGGTAGCCGTGTTAGTCTATTGTAGAAAGACAACAGAGTCTTGTGGCACTTTTAAAGACTAACAGATTTATTAATCGCATGAGCTTTCGTGGGAGAAAATCCCACTTCGTCAGACGCTTTAAAGATAGGAAAGTTACAGAGTGGGAGGAAATTAAATGCAGGGGAGTGTATGACATAGCATCAAGTCAGGCTGTAACAGCAAATCAAAGTAGGTGTTAGGATTCAAAACACTGGGGAACAGCACATAGAGGAGGGGGGAGGTCAATTCACTTGATGTAATGCAAGAAAAATCCATAGTCCCTGTTCAACCCCAAGGCAACTGAGTCAAATTTGCATATAAGTTCGAGCTCTGCAGACTCTGTTGTTTTTCTGTGATTAACTTGTCAGTCCAAGACACTGAGATTCCCCTAATAAAAGTCTAGAATTTGTCAAAGGTATGGCTTAAGATGTGAACACTGTTTTTCCTCACTGAGATGATCATCTCAAACCAGTTACAAGATCTTCTTCAAACTCAAATTAAAGCACATTATTAATCTCTCTAATAAAAGAAACAGTGGTCTCTGAGTAAAGATGCCTCTCTATATTTTGAGAAAAATCCTTGGTACCAAACCTTGAAAATATTTTTTTGCATATTTCAGCTAAAATGGAATGCACCCAAGCTAGGGATAGCTCCTTTGCCAAAGAAAAGATCCAACACAAAATCAACCTTAATGCCAAGCCTACAAGTAGCAATGACTACTCATGGTTCATGGTAAATTCAGTTTCCAAGTGTAATTGTAGTAGGTAACATTTTATAAGCATCCAAGTGATTTAGGAGTCTGTTTAATTGAAAGTCCCAGTGTGTCCTGCTTGTAATACCTAGCCCCATAGTTCCTATCAATAAGGTTAATATGATTAAATGTTTATCCTAACATCCAAATTAAATTGGCTTAATCACTTTCATTACTATAATCCATCAATCCCTGTTTACCAACTCCGTCAAGCCTTGGGTAATATAGTAAAAGCAGCAGCCGAGCAGAGAGTAATTTAATTACTGGGCATTTATTTCTGTTTCTAAAGTCTGAAACATTCTGAGCCAGTATCAAAACAGCAAAAATCTTGTTAGTTTCAGGAGATTTCTATTTTTTTTAAAAAGTCTGCTAATGGACAGAACCAGAGTCTGCATTACCAGAGAGTCAGTCCTATTACTGCTTGCAGCCTTAAAACATTAATCATCGAGTCACTGAAAATAAAACTTATTGTCATCTATTTGGATCAAAATGAGAGTTCTTCCTTTGTGCAAATTTAAGCAAACCTATTTTTGCAATAGCCTGTAGAGAAGGAATAACATTAAAGACATAGTCATCAAGGGCCAACGCCTTGTCTCTTTGACGTCAATGGCAAAATTCTCATGGGAAAGTTTGACTTTACAGGATTTGGGCTGAAAAGAGGAGACATTCTTAAAATGCTTTAGTGCATTATTAAAATAATGATATTTCATGTTCTGTAATGTTATTGCTACATGTACCAATCTACTTCTTAAAAGGCTTCCAATATATTCCCAAAATCTCTGGTTTAATCTTCATATTAGGTCATGCATGAAACTACATGAAACTCTCCTTTTGGTTTTTACTACAAACTTGAAAGTTTTGAATGAGTTTCTATGGAAGGTTTGTTTTGAACACACTCAAAGTTCAACTAGATACAAATGTACAAGAAGCAAATATGAAAACTGTTTTCTTATGAATTCTGGAAAAAGAAACTGGAGTTCTACACATTTTTACTGATTATTAGAATGGCAACTAATTGTGTTCTAAATGATAGGATTTCTAGCATTCCTAAACTGCTTACAGTTGTGGGGGTTTTGTTTTTTTGGGTTTGTTTGTTTATGGTTGGTATGTTTGGTTTTTGTTTGGTTGGTTGGTTTTTGCAATTTACTGATTATACCAGGTCTTTTTTTTAAAAATCAGTTCTATGAAAAAAAAATCCTGTAAAATAAGATATATAATAGAGATGGAAATCTTTCAGCAAACATATCTGTAGTAGCGATTTATTATATAACACTGAATTGTGATTTTAATCATTTAGTTGTGATTAAGTGTCATTAGACTGACCTTCCCCCAAAATTCCAGTTATAAGCCTATATTTAGTTATTGACATTTCTCTTGTGCAATAAGATAACCAAAATGATGAGCTAAATACCCTTTTGAGCCCAATTCTATTGAACTAGAAGTTATTGAAAGAATGATTGTCTTGGTTATAAACAAAGTTAGATGTAACCTAGGAAGTGAAGATTTGGATATTTTAAATATCAGGCTATGTGGTCTACTTGTATGAACACAATAATGGGAACCAGAAACTCTCCAATTATAAGCTACCTGTAATTCTGACTAGTCCCAGTTTTGACTTTGGTAAATCACTTCTGGGAAAGTACTTACATGCTTGAAGTTAAGTAGATGCTTAAGTTCCTTGATGTAGGAGCCTTAACTTTTCTGCCTCAGTCTGTAAAATGGGAACATTTAGCTACTACAGAAGGATATAATGAATGAATGTTTGAAGTTTTAAAATGGTTTTTAAAATTCTCGTGAGTACTATTATTCAGGCAATACTATAAATCAACTTAACATAGAAAAATGCAAGCCAAAAATATTCCAGTGTTAATTTTAATATAAACTTCTTCCTATATTTTAACTAAACACTTCAATTCTATGAAAACTAAATAATATGCATGCCCAAATGAAAATAAATGAATTTTAAAAAATGAATTTGAAATTCAGAGCTGTGGATTATTTACCTAGGTTTTTAGAGAGAACACACAACTTACGGTACATTGTTTAGCCACCATATTGCCTAGAAATCTAAATATCAAATGAAGATGGAAGTTGTTCAGTCACATGTCTATCACGAGTGACAGAGCAAATGCCATGCCTGTGCTAACCATTTCTTAATTAGAACTAGCAAAATCCAGTCCAAACATTCTTCAAACAAGAAGGGCAACCTGCAAGCATTTTCTAATTAACATCACGCATCATCAGCCATTCTCAAGTCACCAGCAAGGTTTTTTTCAGAGCTTTTCACCACTTTCTCTCATTGTTATTTTGAACTCTTTGCCTGATGCTCTATTTATTGTTCCCTCATGTTCCTTTACAGCATAGACTGACAATGGATTTTTTCCCCATGTGATAAAGATACAGCAGAATAAGGAAGAAGCAGTAGCTTTGCAAAGAACCCACTTACAATTATGCTGAGTACTGTCTCTTCACATAGTTACGTCTACTGATTTGACTAGGCAGGCGCTGCTAACTGTGCAACAGAATCTTTGCCACGTCATATTTCTATTTTTCTTACTGGTTTAATAGATAGGTGTTAGGGCACATGCTGTTACTCTCTACCATTTGAAACTCTGATTAATTTTATTGCAGTGTTTGCCCTTTATTTGATTGAGGTATTAACTCTGTTGGAACTCTTCCAGTACCAGCTAGCAGAGTTCATAAAATGGCTTCACCATGGACAAAAATGGATGTAATGTCTGTGTTCTCACACAAACAAGCACGGACACTGTTGCAGATGGGATTACATACTGTAACTGGGCAGACAATCCCTTTTTGAAATGCAGCTCTATCATAAAAAGCTACAACAGGATTATTTTCATGCACATACATTTGTTTTTTCTTCCAGTGGCTTGAATTCATGAAAGTAACATGGGGATAGGTAGTATTTTGTCAAATTTCAGTCAGGACTTTTAAGGTAGGATTCAGAAATCAGGCTTCCAACTCCATTGATTTAGAACTGGGCACCTAACTTTTAGGCTCATTTGAAAATTTTAACCTTCATGTCTAAAGGGCAGCCCTTCTTATACCTACTTTCAAAGTTCAGCAGTATTGATCTGAGTCCCTATGCATCCCAGAAAAGCAGAGGCACATCAACTGAATAGAAATTAGCTGGGGGTGGATAGTGGTAGAAGTGAATGTATTGAAATGCTGCCCTGCATGAGAATGGATTAAAGCATGTGGGCATGTGTTGGCTTAAACTCGTTGAATATAGTGGCGCTATCTTTGGTTATGTCCACACTTACCAAAGTTATTTCAAATTAGTTCATTCGAAATAACTAATTGGAACTAATTTTAGTTAGTTCAAATGAACTTAATTCGAACTAGTAAATTTTAGTTCGAACTAAGCAAGTGCCATGCATGGCACTTGCTTAGTTCGAATTAGTCAGTTGAATTGAGTTCAACGTGCTGGTTAGTTTGAACTAAGCACTTAGTTCGAACTAACATGGCCACATTGGGTTAATTCAAACTAACTAGTTTGAATTAACCCTTACTTCGAAAAGTATAAGCGAATTTATTAGTTCAAATTAAGGAAGCCCTTAATTTGAACTAATGAAAGCTTAGTGTAGCCAAGGCTTAAATTAGTTCGAATTAAGCTTCCTTAATTCGAACTAACTTGCCAGTGTAGACATAGCCTTTGTGCCTGTGCTGTGCTTGGCAGAATGGGTCCTTGCTGGGACCTCTGGACATTATTATAATAAAATGTAATGGTATGTGGCTCTAAAAAATTAAATAAAAATAATTTATGGCTTGAAAAGCTGGAAAAACTGATGTTTCTAAGGGCGATATTAACGTCAGCTATATACTCTGACTCCCATCAGCAAGGTAACAGAATAGCCCAGGGCAGCACAGCTAAATCAGTAATTCTGCTCATGTCGGGAATGGGTCTGGGAGCAGCATGGGGCCAGCACATTTGCCTGTGATAATCTGGAGATCTATTGGAAGCCCCATCAATTTTCTGACGATCCTCTTCCTGAAGGATTTTCAGGTTAGGTGCCTGATCCTCCTCTCCTTTTTACTTGAGCCAATCAGGAGGAGCTTCATTTAATTCACTGGTGTAAAGCCAGACAACAGGTAGGTTCTCCAAAAGGGGCATCCCTGTTATTTCTGGTGGATTGAATGTTATATGTTTTGTGTTGGACCTCTGCAGTGTCTTTAGTTGGAGAAGCTGAATGTGAGACTGAATTTGTGTAATATATACAAAACTGGTAATTCAGTAGCTATCAGACTGGGGTCTTTATCCTCCCTCCAATTATCAGATCTCAATTCATTGTGAAATTCAGCTCTCATTGCTCCTTGAACAATTAGTTTCATTTTTAAAGATGACAAAACAGCTGTAGTATTTATTCTTTTATTGTTTAAAAATGTAGAAATATCCCTAAATCCTACTTTGCTTTCCTGAGTCTGGCCTGACAGAGGGTATTATTAATTCCAACCTGTTTCTTAGAGAAACGAATGTTTGCCAGATCCATGATTATGTTTGAAATGAGTTGCGCTAAATTATTCAGGGATTGGGGAAAAATTACTAGGACGCATGGTAAGTGGCTTGATAGCTTATTTGTATTCTTCATCATCTAGGCTCAGGTAAAAACATGCAATTATGTTTGCAGATACAAATCAATTAAATAGACTGAAGAGGGAATGCTATAAAAAAGAGTTCATAAAAGTAGTGTGTAGAAATACTTGCTGTTTGGACAGCAAGAGTTGAGCAGAGACAGTGGGCTCCCCACTACAGAATTGGGCTCCCCACTACAGAAAGGATGTGGACAAATTAGAAAGAGTCCAGCGGAGGGCAACAAAAATGATTAGAGGGCTGGGGAACATAACTTATGAGGAGAGACTGAAGGAACTAGGCTTATTTAGTCTGCAGAAGAGAAGACTGAGGGGAGATTTGATAGCAACCTTCAACTACTTGAAGGGGTGCTCCAAAGAGGAGGGAGCTAGGCTGTTCTCGAGGGTAACAGAGGACAGAACAAGGAGCAATGGTTTCAAATTACAGCTGGGGAGGTCGAGGTTGGATATTAGGAAAAACTTTCTCATGAGGAGGGTGGTGAAGCATTGGAATGGGCTATCTAGGGAGGTGGTAGAATCTCCATCTTTGGAGATTTTTAAGGCCCGGTTAGACAAAACCCTGGCTGGGGTGATTTAGTGGCAGTGGTCCTGCTCTTTAGCAGGGGGTTGGACTAGATGACCTCATGAGGTCCCTTCCATCCCTATTATTCTATGATTCTAAATTGAGCCTGATTTTAATCTCTATTGTTCCATTTTAAATCAGGACTTAATCCCACCAAGGTCAGTGAAGTGATATTGGTGTAAAACTAATGTAAGATTGATCAGGATTGGATCTGTTATTTTTAGGAATCAGTGTAATTTTAAAATATGGAACGAGGGCAATTTTTTAAAACAAATTTGACTCAAGTGTTCAAAAAGGCCAGATACGATAGAATACATTATTTGCTGTAAAGTAAGTAAAGCTTTGCTTGCTCATTAATCTTTCAAGCTTATTGCACATCAAAATAGAACAAATTAGAAAGAATTATTTGTAATGAGAAGTAAAACATGCACAACTGGAATTTGTGTTTGCCCAGTATGACGTTAGGTCTGGGACATTTTTACAGGTCACAGAAAAAAATGAAAAGCTTAGTGCTTCACTTCAGTCAGCTCTAAACCATGGTTTTATAAATGCCTGCACTTTTGAGAATAGTAAAAACATAAGAATGGCCATGCTGGGTCAGAACAATGGTCCAACTTGCCCAGTATCCTGTCTCTGACAGTGACCAGTGTCAGATACTTCAGAGCGGATGAACAGAACAGGACAATTTCCAGAGATCCATCCTCTGTCATCGAATTCCCAGCTTTTGACAGTCAGAGGCCTAGGGGCACTTGGAACATGGAATTACTAATAGCCATTTGATGGATCTATCCTCCATAAATGTATGTAATTCTTATTTTGAGCCCAATATACTTTTGATCTTCACAACATCCCTTAGTCACAAGTTTCACAGATTGTGTTGAGTAAAAAGTATTTTCTTTTGTTTGTTTTAAATTTGCTGCCCATTAATTTCATCAGATGACCCTTTGTTTTTGTGTTTCATGAAGAAGTAAGTAACATTTCCTTACTTCCATTCTCCATTGCATTCATGATTTTATAGACCTTTATGTTATCCCCCTCCTTAATTATCTATTTTCTAAGCTGAACAGTCCAAGTCTTTTTAATCTTCCCCTCATGTGGAAGTTGTTCTATACCTTTAATAATTTTTGTTGTGCTTTTCTGTACCTTTTCAAATTCTAATATCTTTTTGAAATGAGGGGACCAGAAATATATGCAGTATTCAAGGTGTAAGGATACCATGGATTTATATAGTGGCATGATTTATCCCTTTTCTAATGGTTCTTAACATTTTGTTAGCTTTTTTGATTGTGAGTTTTTGTGTCCTTAGCTAGTTTCTCTTCAATTTTTTTCTAGGTCTACATTATTATACTTCTATATTCCCCTGATCAGAATTTGTGCTCCCTTTCGGTTTTCTTTACTAGGATTTGACTTCCAATTTTTAAAGGATGCCTTCTTGCTTCTTTGCTCCTCTTAACTCTGTTGTTTGACCATGGTGGCATTTTATTGGTCCTCTCAATGTTTATTTTGGTGTGTGGAGGGTGTGCATTTATTTTCTGTCTCTGATAGGATGTTTTTAAATAGTCTGAATGCAGCTTGCAGGCATTTCACCCGTGTGACTGTTCCTTTTAACTGCCATTTAACTAGTGTCCTCATTTTTGTATAGTTTCCCTTTTTAACGTTAAATGCTACTGGATAGGTTTCTTTGGCATTTTTCTCCCTACAAGGATGTTATATTTAATTACATTATGGTTGCTATTACTGAGCAGGTCTGCTATATTCACCTGTTATATAAGAATAACATTCTGAATAATTGATAATCACCCAACACTTGTAATATATAGAAAATGCTACTGCAAATATTTCCAGATTGAAGCCTGTCAAGTGGTTGTGAAGTCCCATTAATACAATTCTGTAGTGCATTAGTGCTAATTTGTTACCTAGAAGGTGGTATTTTTAATTAATATGTGGCTTATGCCAAACTTTGAGGTATGTATATTGCCAGGGAAGGGCTAAAAGAGAAAGATGATGGTAAATATTCTTTTGTTTTGAGGAGTTATGCTAATAGCACTCATATAAAAGTGGTAGAAAAATTTTCTTCCTAGATCATAAACTGTGGCAGAGATCATTGCAGGTGTTTTAGATAGCAAAACTGGGGGCTCTTGTTGCTGCTGTAGTGCAAATATAAAATACTACTTTCAAGAGTTTGACAGTGTTACAGTGAAGGGTTGCGTAATAACAGTCAGTGCTGTCACTGAGACTAGCAGATCTTTATCTAATGTTTTCCTTTCAAAAAATGATATATTCTCAGTTGACTTGACCCTACGTGTTACTCTCTCTTAATGCATCAGCTGAGTATTTCTGAATGGTCTGTGATGGAAAAATGTTAAGACTATTCTCTTTCCTATATAGTTTGTTGAAACTATGTAGCAGTGCCCTAAAAGTTACATCTCCAATAGCATCAGCCTCGAGCACGCGTATGTCAGCAGTGTGTCTCTTCATGTTTCAGGTGGGAAAATGGGAGAACAAGACTCTGAGCCTGAGGTATTCTGTATGGCCACGATTTAGTTCTTTCACAGACAGTGAGCCTGATGACAATCACCTGAGTATTGTTACCTTGGAGGAGGCCCCCTTTGTCATTGTTGAGGATATGGATCCTTTGACAGAAACCTGTGTCAAAAACACTGTGCCATGCCGGAAATTTGTCAAAATTAAGTGAGTATAAACTTTTCTTTGGCAATATCTTTGTTTTCAAATACATCTTATCTCTAGCTTGTTTTTTTTATTTCTCTCCCTTATTTCTTTTATCTTGTATTTTGTAAAATATATTTGTTTTCTCTCCCTTTTCTCTTCTTTCCTTCTGCATTTCTTTGTTTTGCCCCACTATCACTGTCTATGTAAAAGATTTTCCTTTTATGAATTGGACTATTACACACTTTAGTTTCTCATTAATGTTATGTAAACCATCTTAAATCAATGTCTGGATAATAAATTTACAGTAAATTCTTAAGCATGAAGACTTAGTCATTTGAGTTATATAGATTGCACTACTTGTTATAATTTAACAAGAGCTTTTAAAATTGATTTAAGTGTGTCTAGCCATGTTGAAATGTTACTGATTTGATGAAATGTCTGACAGTGGCAGGTACTTTAAAAACGTGTTTTTGTATAATATTCTGTAAGAGAAAGCTCTGTGGCACAGAATGCCAGGCTGTCCTACCCATCAAAGAACTGTTCCCAGCCTATTCCCACCTCTGCCTGTGTTTTGCTCTGGTTCAGCAAAGGCTGAACCAGTACCTGTAGAAGTCAGTAGGAAAAAAACTTATTGACTTAAATAATGAATCAGGCCCTTAATCATGCTGTACCTGTTTACAGAGCTGCAAAATGAGGTTTAACCAATGTTTGTAGAACTTCTTTGAGATAATTAGATGAAGGGTGCTATATAAAGATCTGATCCAGAGTCCGTTGAAATCAATGGAAGTCTCTTAACTGACTTTATTAGGCTTTTGATCAGGCTCTAAACAATTGTTGTTTTATTCCTATGAAACCCTTCATGTCACAGTGTCACAGGGTCCACTCATCACTAGGGCACCACATCCTGGCCATCTGGCGATTAGGTCCTTCCAGGTCCAGGGTCCTCTTCTGCTGCTTATTGCTCACTCACTCTACTGCTGCTCTCTCTCTCCATCTCTGTGACTCCAGATACTTCTTCTTTGTGACTTGGCCCTCCAGCCAGGTCACTGTGCATGTTTCTCCCTTCTGGGATATCAGATCTTTCCTAGCTAGCAGTCCCTGGCAGTCTTACTCATTGTCCCACAGTGCCACTTCCTCAGTGGCTAACAGGAGAATCTGGGTCCACCCTATACTCTAGGTTCCCGTTCAGGGACCCTATAGTCAGTAGCTAAGGTCTGTTCCTTTCTGGATCTTAATGCCTTTTCCCTCAGTCCTTTCCATAACTTGTGCCCCCCCAGCCTCAGATTTGCCAGCTTCACAACACCCTCCTGCCAGGGAGTAACTGCAGGCTACGTACCTCTGTCGTCCCAAACACATCTCAGGGAATGCCTGCAAAGTACTTTCCTGTAGCCCCCTTTACTATCAACTTCCTGGCTTTATAAACCCAGTCCCGCTCCTTCCTCCTCAACTCCCTCATTTGGTTACGGGATTATTTAAACCATCTCATTGCTCTCAGCTGTGGCCTGTCTGGTTAACTGGCCTCCTTTTTAGTTTACATTAACCCTTTCTGGGCAAGTGGATGGTGAATGCTCCATCAAACATGGCTCATTGTCAGAACATTCACATTTTTGTTGAAAACTTCTGCAGTCATGAAATATGCACTGAAGTAAAATGTACGAACAAAATTCTCCTCTTGAGTCCATATGGCTGATCTGAGTTTTGCTGTTTTGCAGGCTCTATAAGCACAGAACTCTACTTGGTGTCAGTGGAAATTCTGTGTACTTCTAGGAAGAAAATACAGGGGTCAAAGAGTTAATAACCCATAGCACTCCAAGGAGATTTTTCTCCTCAGTTTCAGATTAAAACTGATTTTAATTATTTAATAAAACTCTAATGTGGGAGAATTATATGAAAAAAGGCCTAACTACTAGATGCCAAGAAGCCAAATGCTTGTGTCTCACTCTCCCGTTGGAGCTATTTCCCTTTTGTATAAATTATTAAATATATTCATTGAGCTAAGGAGAGAGGCTGGCTCTGTAGTCTGTTGGTTAAGTCATGTGGTGATTTGAACCCGGGTCTCTCAACTTCCTGGTGAGTGCCCTCACCAACAGGCTATTCTGAAATATCTCTGTCACGCATATACATGTGCGAGAGAGAGCTAGTGATCTCCTGAATGCGAGAGACCTTCCCAATGACATTTTCACTGAAACTAATGCATTTTCATGCAAACTTTTGGTTTTGATTAACTGACGTTTTCCGAGGAAAAAAGATTAAATGAAAAATTCCCAACTAGCTCTAGTCAAGACCATTCAGCCCTCCATGTGGGGAGACAGTATATTCCGGTGGTTAGGACAGTACTACCTTCAGCTATGTTGGTACCCATTCCCTTCTTGTAAAATTGGTTACAGAAATTTGTAGCCTGCTTAGAAGATACATGACGGCAGTATGATACCAAACAAACAACTCTATTGCTAATCAAATCCAACTATAGTATTAATAAGTACTGTCACTATCCTAGGTAAATGCTGAACAACGTTAAAGAAGCAACAAGTTGGAAGGCAGAATTTTATCACACTCTCTATGCCTCACTTTTATATTTCCCTCTATCCCCGTTCCACATATCTATTGATAAATACAGTGAACCTTTCTGGTATGTAGCCTTGTCTGTTTTTCGTAACTGAATTGGTTGGTTCTTTCTTTCATGTTAACAGCAACTCAACCAATGAAGGAACTAACATAAAGAAATGTTGCAAGGGATTCTGCATTGACATTCTGAAGAAGTTATCTAGAACTGTGAAATTCACGTATGACCTATATCTGGTGACCAATGGGAAGCATGGCAAAAAGGTCAATAATGTATGGAATGGAATGATTGGTGAAGTAAGTTCTGTTAGGTAAAAGAACTCTTAAGTAAAAATTTGGCAACAAGCATTTTGAATTCATTTGGAGAAGTATGTCATATCACATATGAGTAACATTGTTTGTTTCCTCTCTTCCCATCCCTTCTCTTTCTGGATCAGGTGGTCTATCAGAGAGCAGTTATGGCTGTGGGTTCTCTTACAATTAATGAAGAGCGTTCAGAAGTGGTTGATTTCTCGGTGCCATTTGTTGAGACTGGGATAAGTGTCATGGTGTCAAGGAGCAATGGCACTGTTTCTCCATCTGCTTTTCTAGGTATGTTTATTTTTAATTCCTCCAGGTCAATATAAATTCCCAAAGACCTAGACAACTTTCACTATTCATCAACCACTATGGTGTTCCCGAAGTTTTCTGTGAAACACTTTTCACTTTTTGAATTGTGTTAGAAAGTTTGGACAGCAGACTTCTCTATTAATGTGTGTGAGGTGAACAGCATAGCAACGAGAGGGGTTTGGCTATTTCAGATTCAGTAGTGGGGAATCAATTAATTAATTTCAGCATGAATAATTTTCCAAAAATATTTAGCTGTAAAGAACTCTCTCTTAAAAATTATGCTCTCTACACAATATTTAACACTTATTTATGCTATAATAAACTGCACCATCTCTAGTTAACACTGAGTTCACAAAATATATGAGAAAAATCTCCTGAAGTGAATAAAATAAAGAATTAAAGTACAGTGAGAGTAGATCCCAGTTGACAACAGAGACATATGACTTTAAATCAGGGGTTGGCAACCTTTGCCGGTCTCCGTGCCAGCCCCCCAACCGCACCCTCAGGAGGTGCCGGAGGCAGGTCCAAAAGGGGCGGGGCCAGGCCTCGGGTTCCCTCCTGGCTGGGGCCAGGGCCAGCTCCCCCTGGCGGGCGGCCTCCAGTTCCTGGCCCCAGTTTCCACTGGCAGCGGAGGCACGGGGCTGATTGCCCCTGCTGGTCCCGCCCCCTGCTGGGCAGCAGGGCTGCTGGAGGGGAGAGGGGGCAGTTCGGCCTGCCCAGAGCCACCGCAGCCAGCAGGAGCTGGCCCCGGCCATGGCCGACAAGAGGACAGGTCAGCTCTGCTTGCCTGGAGCCACCACTGCCAGTGGGAGCCAGTCCCGGCCCCAGCCGGCAGGTGCCGGCCCCATCTCCGGGGCCAACTTCTGCCGGCAGCAGCGGCTCTGGGTAGGCCGACCCTTCCTCTTGCGGGCTCTCGCTGGGGCTGGCTCCTGCTGTCCTGCTGCTGGCTACAATGGCGGCTCTGGGCGGGCCAACCCGCCCCCTCTCCTCCAGAAGCCCTGCCCAGCAGGGGGTGGGGCCAGCAGGGACGATGGGCAAGCGGGGGCCCGGAGCCACAGCATGTGGGACCAGCAGGGGCCTGAGCAGTGCCGTGTGACTCTCAGGCTTGGCCCATGTGCCAACTTTGGCACGTGTGCTGGGGATTGCTAACCCCTGCTTTAAATTCTCAAAATTACTGTGTATTAACCGAATAACATACAGAACCCGTGATACCATCTTAGTTAATTTCTGTGTCAGTTTTCCATGTTTGCTTTTGGATGTTGCAAGGAAATGAAGAATGGGGACATTGGAGAAGGAAAGGGCAAAATAGGAAGGTGATGAGACTTTGGGATGAAAGTTTTCTAACTATTTTCTTTCTTCTCTCTCTGTCTCATTGGACACTCCTGTTTTCCTCTCATACCTCTGCTTTTTATTTTTGCCCTCTCTTCCTCTTCTTCACCTTCTTTCCTTATTGTCTCCATTTATCAATTGGGTTAAACTTAACTGTAGGTGAAGAGAGCTAGAGTTGTCTACTTTCACAATTAGTCAGAGGGGGCCACTAGTAAGTGCTAGGAGGTGTTCCCACCCTGCTTCTTGGGCAAAGACTGCACTTTTTGAAGTACTTTACATTCTTATCTCATGGGTTCTTCTCACACTGCAGAGTTCACATGTTGCAGGGCTTCTTTTTGAGATGGGACTGGAAGAAAACGATGTCAATATCAATGACATTAAAAGGATTTCAGGAAAAGTATACAAAACTGAAATTCCCTAGGTAATTTAAAGTAAAAAGTTCAATATCTACAGACCACATTAGTCAGCACAGTGATGATGTAATTATTCTGGTCCTTTATAATTTACACAGGGGCATCAGATTATTGAGAATAGCTCTCATGTTTTCCAGTGAAGTGAAATCTCACTATGACAACCCTGTAGTATTGTATGATGATAGAATGTGTAGTTCACTCAAGTGTGAGTGGTCTGTCCCAGATTGTATATACTACCCAAACCTTTGTGCAACTTTGCACTAGAGTGAATTTCACCCTCCGTAAATAAATAGTATTAATCTGTTAGTACATTGAAGGGCCCTGACTTCTCATTGATCATACAAAGCGCTGTACTTCTAGCCATCTGATCAAGCTGTTATCAGTTCCCACAGCAACAGTTCCTGCTGCAGCAAAAAATAGTGACGCATCCCTGGGGTTGAAGAGTGGATTGTTTGTGTAGTGTCTCTGCTATATGTGGATGCGTTAGTCATACGAGACTTGTATCAGGAGCTACAGAATTCATTTCTGGCACCTGTTCAATAAACATGCCAAATCACAAAGATGAAGAAATGGCTAATAAATTCTTCAGATTTGAACACAGCGAGCGAATGACCAAAATAACGCCCCCACCCCACCAAATAGTCAAGACATGGTTATTTTTTTTTTAAAAAAAATTTTGCTCGCAAAATAAAATAGATCAACCAAATTACATAAGAAGAGAATGTTGTGGATTCATATGTTTTATTTCAATAAATAACCGAGTTGTCCAAATCTGCTCCTGAACTCATTCCTTTCAGTACTAAAACTGCAATAATTACATATAGAAAATACCATTGGAAAAATGAATGCTTCAGAGGAGTTTCTTTGAGCAGGAGGCTACATTTTTACTCTGCTTGCCTTTCGAAAACCCGCCAGCAATATTTTGCAATTTTGGAAGCAATATAGTTATTACATTTAGCAGTATTGGTTTCATTGAACAATTATAGGATTTTCAAGAGATAACATAACGCCTTTTTACTAAAGCGTCATAATACTGTTTGTGTAGTATGGATGATGCATTATTCCAGTAAATCCAGTATAAACTTTTGAGGCCCATTACTATTTACCCATAAACAGATGCAACTGTCATAGAAGTCAGACTGGCTGTGCAGCATGAACTGGTGTGAAAAGTAGTAAAACTGTATTAAAAGTAGCTTTTTAAAAAAAGTTTCTTTAGCAAAGTAAACTGATAATGGAGAACATATGGTGAACAGATTTTTTTAGTACAAGGGGTTATTTGCCTCTCTCTATAATGAAACTACAAATCCCAGCTCCCAGCCAGTAACAGACATTCTTTTTCGGGACGTCTGTGTGTGGTGTTATTTTCTCAAGGTTTTTTATTCTTGCTGGAGCATATTTTTATGCTGCTTTCCCCACCTTTCTGCTTGTGAACACTTCAGTTGTTTTCATTCACTCCCTGATTGGTGAAATGGGCCCCAGCTCTGAGATCGTGACATCTCTGCCAGTGAGTGCCTGGATACATTTAGAGTACCAATGCCATTCCTATGCAGCTTTTCTATGTACCACCCCTTTGCTTCAGTTCAAATTATTTTGTTTCATTGATTCTACATTTTTAAATTCTCTACACTGACTTTCTTTGTGCCAATTAATTCACAGTTGCCTTTTACAACATAACTTTATTTGGATGGCTTCTTTCCTATAAACTGTATCAGAAAAAGTTTTACACAGTGCTTCATAATGCACCTCCAAGATTAAATAAAACAAGAAAGGAGACAGAAATTGAGACAGTTCTGATTGGACATCCCATAGCAGAGCAAGGGCAATCCTTTCTGTGCAGATCTTATTCATCCCAAGCAAAGGGAGAAGAAATAAGACCCTTCCATTCTTCTCCTGTTCCCTCTTTGTACACAGTATGTGAAGTTATTTACAATGGCAATCGGGGACATACACAAGGGATGATAGAATCTAGAGATTAAAAAGACCATTGGCTCATGAATGCATTGAGATCCTGACCCAGAAGCCAGTGCTTTTTTGGGGACAGTACAACACCTTTTTTTCATAGCAGTGTGACCCCAGCTCCTGCCGGTGGCCCTAGGTCCCTGGCTGGGGCCAGATCCAGCGGCTCCAGGTTCCCAGCCAGGGCCAGGGTTGGGGCCAGAGTGGATTGGGCTGAGTACCAGCGCCTTTAAAAACAAAACAAACAAAAAAAAACCCCAAATAAAACACTAATCTTCAGACTTAAAATCCTGTACGTGTGTATGTTGAACTATATTCTTCTTTCATTGGTCCAGTCATATAAAAGATCTAAGTCAGCAAGGAACTAATTGCATTGTTCCTCACTATTTGCTATATTATGTTTCCAAGTTCAGTGTCCTCTGCAAATGGTAATTCACATCTCATCCAAGACACTTATATATATATATATATATATATATATATATATATATATATATATATATATCTTATCAATGGTTGTACAAACTAGATCTTACAAGAACTTTTTGAAAATCTACACTGATTGCTCTTTAAAAGTTTGTACCATTAAGAGTCGATAGAGGTAAAACTTCACAGATGAGAACCAGCACTATCCCCCCTCATGCAACGCACTCTCCTTGTAAGCACGACTACCGTGGGTAAGTTTTATCCACCACTATACTTCCTTTGCTGGTTTTATCGTTGATGAACTACAACTTAGGTACTTCCCTTTCCAGAAACCATATTCTTCTTTACAGTCAAATTATGCACTTAGTAGTAGTATTCAAACACACAGATTTTTTTTCTAATATAGTTTTTACCAGCCTGTAACTTTTCCTGCTGCTGCTTTATTACTAACTGCTCACCAGGGGGCAGGTTGATCTGTATGCCCTCTCCCCTTCCTTCACACATCACAAGACTGGGTTAGACCTATTATAATATAATGAAGATTCACTTTGTTATTTATTCTATATTTGTTGTTCAATGCTGCATTTGGCTCTTTTTAGTTTGCTTCTGTTTATTTTTTTTAATCCACCACCTCATCGCCAGGCTGTTTATATTATTTAAGAGCTTTCTGCTTTAAATATTGTTTATAGCACATCTTAGCTACATTGTCCTGCTCTGCCCTTTGCCTTTATTTCTATTTTAAGTAGTTTAATTTGAGGTGTAGTGTTGCTGACAGACCTGGATGTTTTCTATAATATTTATATCTGATCAGAAACATGCTAAGATGTTCCAGTATCTCTAAGAGAACTTTTCTAATATTGTGCTACATGTCTTCCGATCCATGTTTCAAATTGTAGCTTAACTAGATTCTCCCAAAGTAAAACTTACTCAGCATATGCCTTTTTTTCCTTAAAGAGACATCTAAACTTACCTCTGGGGTTTCAATACTCTTTCATCTTTCAAACTGCATCTTAAACCCCTTTAATTTTTATGTAGCTCTTACTCCAATTAATGTGTAAATAAGTAACAGTGTTTATTACTAACAAAATCTAGGATTCTTAAAAGGGCTTCCTTTATGTCTGCCTACTCCCAAACTAACATGGAATTCTCCATACCACTTAAGAAACTCTTGTTGTTTTGCTTAATTACTATGCTGTGCAAGCAAAAATATTCTCATTATAGATGGGTCTTGAACCATCTTATTTAAATAAAGAAATCTCAGTCCATCACTCCCTCTTTAATAAGTCCCTTTCAAAACATGCAATTCAGATTTAGTAAAGTTATTGCTACACTTGTTAAGAAGTTAGCCAAGCACTACTACTGCTACTTACCTAAGAAACTCGTTTCAGAGGTGAAAAATGTAACTTGTGAAAGAACATTTTTGCACGTGGTGGAAACATCTGGAGACTATCCTCAATGGAAGTAGAGGAAAAAGTCAAATAAAAAGCTCTCCTTCATGTTCTGTGGTCACATGCCCTTACAGGAAGCATGTGAATGAATTTTATCCTGTCTTGTCATATCCCTTCAGAAAGCTCCCTAAGTCTCCTGATGTGTCAGAGGCACAGAAATTACTATAGATTCACTGTGCTACGTTCCATAAAATTGAATATAGCCTTCACATTTGTAATAATTATGGGTATAAAGTGGTTCACTGGACAGTAAATCCTTCACTTTTCTGAGCATGGTAACAGTTTTCATTAAAACGTCAAGGTTGTCTGTAAAGTCAGATATTTACCATTTTTCCTGCCACATAGCTAATTGACAGCTAAAATAAGTTTGTGTGGGGAGAGAGTGAGTTGGGTATGTACTTCAGCCCTGATTTAACTGAATTGGGCCATAATGGTTATATTTATATAGGCACATATAACTGGATATTACATGATACTTATATAATTGAGAACCAAACAAGCAGTAGATATGTGATAATTCTTTGCTGATCAACATGAGCACAGGTTTTGCCCAATCAAATAGGGAAATGCAGCCTTCATTCTTGAATTGCAACTCATACTTAAGATGAATTATTATTTTTAATTGTGTTTAGCTTATTTAGAAGCAGTCATCAAGGACAGGTTGCAAGTCCTCCCTCTTTCAAACTGACCTCTTGCTACATATCATTACATAGCTAGTGTTTTGGTGTTAAAAGCTAATTTACAAAGAGTTGCTCGACATTAGAATTCTTGTTGTGCTGTGACTGGTTTAATGACCTGTGTTTCTGTTTCTCTTGTCTGTTTTGCTGCAGAGCCTTTTAGTGCTTCTGTCTGGGTGATGATGTTTGTGATGCTTCTCATTGTGTCCGCCATGGCTGTCTTTATATTTGAGTACTTTAGTCCTGTAGGATATAACAGGAACTTAGCAGGAGGGAAAGGTAAGCTTTACGTTTTACAAAATCGAGGGCTATGCAAAATTCCACAACTCCCTCCCCTCGCTCCTCTCAAAATAAACAACCAAATTAAAGCGATATGAACTGCTATACAGCTACATTTACCTTTCATTCAAATGTTTTCTCTGCTTGAGAGCTTGTGTTGTCATATTTCACATTAATACACTGCAGTAATGAAGTGGGTGAAAGTGATTTTCCATAATATTGCTTATCCAAGTAATGTGGCGGTCACAATTGATAAGGAAAATATTTGGAAAAATCAATAAATTTGTATCTTACGATATATGAATCTGATTCCAATTTCATTGCACTCTAAATTCCTATTGATTCCTGGGAATTCAGACTCACTGATTTAAATCAATGGGGTTTTCTGGGTAATTTTAAAAAAAATGTGGTGATGAAACAGGAGCTAATACAGTCCTTGTAAAAAAAGATGGGATGCCCTTGCAATAAAGTCAGCTCTGACAGGGGAAACTTGGAAGTATTCCTTAAATGTAGTGCACAAAGCTGTATATAGAACTCGCTCCCTTATTTTCAAACATATTTGATTATTTCAAAATATAACATTACATCAAATGATTATAGGGAATATATCTTTCTCAATTAAGCATTTTTTTGTCCCAAGAATCAATATTTCTTATATTATGCTGTGCATCTTTGTTATTTTACTTTGTTAGTAGGTTAAAGTTTTAAACTCTACATCACACACACTTTATTTTATAGTAAAACATCTTTCAACTCAGAGAATACCCTGGGAACTATTAATACTGACATTTAGCCTATGTCATAGGTCTGTCTGGGTGCTCAGAGACTATGAAGGTGAGTACTCAGATAATGATTTAAGGAAGCAGGTAGATTACCCACTACTGTAGTAGGTTCTAAATATCATTGGTTAATAAACTTTCAGGAACAGACTACACTGTTCCTTAGAGTTTTTCCTCAAAAGAATTTAGGATGTATTTTCTGAAGAGGATCCCTGTGAAAACCACAGGCAAAAGAAGCACTTTGGAGCAATTTTCCCACCTAATCACATTTCCCTGCGTCATTGACAGCCAATAGCCTTCATCGTTTCACCTTTGTTAGTAGTTTATAAACCCTAATAGATTTAATAGTCGCCATCTATCTCAATATACTAAGTGTTATGTATTAAGTGTTTACATGGCCTTTGAAAATTAGCCCATGCAAAATTAAACAGATGTTACTATGTAATTATTTAAAAATCCCAGAGCCTTCTCAGTAGTATACATTACTGGATTCTAGTAACATTCAGTGCCATCACTTATGAATGCCAAATGATTTGATGTAGCATTTTGGGGGGTATTAATCTATCAAAGAAGTAGCACGAGCCATAGGCCAGATCTTTTCATCTTTACTGAATTTATGCCAGTACTCCTTTTGATTCCAACCACATGAGTCTTAGCATCATGAGGATATTTGGGGGGCAGGGGAGGGGGGAGACCTAGATACAGAAGCAAGAACTGCAGGATCAGGCCCCATAGTAGTTCAGTTTTCAGTGATGAAATGAACAACTACAGCAAAAACTAAACAGAACTGCAGCTTTTATACCAAGCTGCGACCCATCCGTGCCTAGGGTAGCCCACCGGAAAATGCCAAGGTCAGGGCAGGCTGCAAAAGAGAACAGATTCTCCCAAAATGGTGGCTTAACACTGCCGTTAGATTCCCCAACCAGTCACAAACAGTGCTCCTGATTCCCCCACGATGGTCATCAAGAAGCTAAAAACAAAACACTACACATACCCCTTTGTTGTATTTCAGTCTTTGGCCCCCAATCTGCAGCTGAGTCCAGTAAAAAGATAAGTTATTAAAACTCTAGTCCCTTACCAAAAGAGACAGCCTCAGTACCAGATCAATATAAGTTTGAATCTTATCCAAAATACCCCACTACCAGCCAATCCCTTAGTAACTAAAAATAAAAGTTTATTATAAAAGGGAAAAAAAACATGTGAGAAGAAAGAAGTTAAATGGTCAAAGCAATCACATACAGACAGGTGACTTCAAATTCCATATATATCAGATTCCCAGCAGAACTGTGGAGTTGTACAGTTTCTTGGATCTGCATCCAGTACCTGGGTGGTTCTCAGTCCTTTGTTTCACAGCTTCGTTTGTAGATGAGGTGATCCAGATGTAGGAAGCAGGACTGAAGACAAAATGGAAGTGATTCAGCTCCACATGAGGCTTTTACTTCCTTTGTCCCAAACACAGAACTGATACATACATACAAACAATATTATTATACTTAGCAAATTATAACCTTTCCAAAGGTACCTGACAAAGCATATTTTGTCAGATTCACTGTAATTTTGCAGTATTGATATCAATATTATAAACGATCGCCTATATTTTAGACAATGTCACACCATCTTATTTGGCTTTTTTTTTAATGGCTTATGTTTTTCTTTCTCTCCACTGCTTGTAAAGTACATTTTAGCCACACTATCAGCTCAAACTTTAATAGCTTGGAAAGGTGCTTTTATAAACCAGAAGTCAGTTCCATTACATTTATCTATTGCACAGGATTCTCATAATGCCACCACAGTCAGGGAAGCAGATAATCTTTTCAAAAGTCATTTTGTTTGAATGTAACATCAAAAATTAACATTTGTAATTAAGGAAGAGTTCTGTTGAAATGAGAGTATAAATTAAGTGTATACCCATTGTGTGAGTAGGAGTTTATTGCTTTAGAATCTGTTTTCCTTTCAATATTTCTGCATATTGTTTATGTATTTAAAATGGTTGATAGTAAACTTTGCATTATACAGACATTGTCTTGTAAATCATAGTTATAACATTGTAATTCTTGTAAATCAGTCTGAAAAATACAAGTAAAGCAAGTACTATTAATTCTTGTACTGGTTGGAAATATTTTGATTAATTTTTTTGCATTAATAACTCCAGATTGCCTAAAAGTGAAAATGATTGCAGGAAAGGTCAGTTTTAGTTAATTTCCAGTTTGAAAGAGAAAGAGACAGAAGGTTTTTCTTAATTGTAGTGATGTCCCATGTTGCCATTCTTGAAATGATGTTTGATTTTTGGGAGGAGAAGGGTCAAAATTTGTTGATGAATTTAGGTTAATTTATAATATAAAAAAGTTGAAATAAAATTGAAACATTTTGATTGACCTCTGAATTTTTTTTTTTTTTTAAAGTTTTGGTTTGTAAAAGTTTTTGAGATTGTGTCTTTTTGGGAATTTTCTTCTACATTTCAAAACTTCTTGCAGGATAGGAAATGCGTTCCTACCCATCTATAATACGATCTAATTTTCTAGCAGCCTGTTGACACAAGACTATATAAATAACTGCATTTTAAATGGATAATATCCTTGCTGACCCACTTCTCTTGCTTTTGACCATAAGGCCATTTTTTCCTGCATCTTTGATCTGAAATGTGAATAAATCTAATCAAACACAAGAACAAATGGGTATAAACTGACCATCAGGAAGTTCAGAAATTAGATGCAGGTTTCTATCCACCAGAGGAGTGAAATTCTGGAATAGCTTTCCAAAGGGAGCAGTGAGGGCAAAAAGCCCAGTCAGTTTCAAAATTAAGCTGCATAAATTTATGGAGGGGACTGTATAATGGGACAGCCTAGTTTGGCAATTGACTGATCTTTGGCTCCTGGTGGTAGATTGATGGCATGGGTTCTGAGTTTTTGCAAATAAGTCTGTCTTGATTGTCTGGCTGGTGAGTCTTGCCCACTTGCTCAGGATTTAACTGATCGCCATATTTGGGGTTAGGAAGGAATTTTCTCCTGGGGCACATTGGCAAAGGCTCTGGGTTTTTTTTGCCTTCTTCTGTGGCATGGGTCATGACTCAACTGATGGTGGATTCTCTGTACCTTAAAGCCTTTAAATCATGATTTGAGGACTTTAATAACGCAGTCATAGCTTAGGAGGTTTATTGCAGGAGGGGGAGGAGGGGGTTTTGTGGCCTGCATTGTGCAGGAGATCAGACTAGATGATCATATTGGTCCCTTCTGACCTTAGAATCTATGGCTATGTCTACACTGGCAAGTTAGTTCGAATTAAGGAAGCATAATTCGAATTAACTTAAGCGTTGGCCACACTAGGCTTTCATTAGTTCGAATTAAGGCCTTCCTTAATTCGAACTAATAAATTTGATTATAGCTTTCGAACTAAGCCTTAATTCGAATTAAGTCAATGTGGCCATGTCAGTTCGAGCTAACTGGCACATTGAGCTTAATGCAACTGACTAATTTGAACTAAGCAAGTGCCATGCATGGCACTTGCTTAGTTCGAACTAAAATTCCAGTGGGGCCATGCTAGTTCGAATTAAGTTAATTTGAACCAACTAAAATTAGTTTGAATTAGTTAGCTCGAATTGACTAGTTCGAACTAACTTTGTAAGTGTAGACATAGCCTATGAGTCTACATGACAAGTTGGGTTAGAGTCTTCCCTCTAATTCCCCACTAATCAAAGTCAGTGGGAACTAACTGTCCATTTTGAGGAGAGAATGTATCTGTTGGCCCTGATTCAGTAGTGTATATGGGTAGTTCCTTTGTAGCAACTGGGACAACTCATGCTTAAAGTTAAAGGCCCATATTCAGCAAGCCTTTAATGAATATTCAGAATAGAAACTTGCTTAAATGTGACTGAACTTCTCATCTCAGAATTTATTTTTCTGAATGTAAATAATTAAGTGGGAAAGACTTTGCATTAAACTAGGCAGTAGAGTTTATAATGCCAAAAAGCATAATTAAAATACAGCAGAGATGAGACTTCAATAATATAACAGAAATATTTTTATTTACTTATAAAACACTCACCCCAATGTACTGCATTTTAAATTTTGATTGCCATATTAGACTAACAATACAGTAAATGTGGCATAAATTTGTGCATGAGAGATTTCCCCTTTCTTTGCATTTCATCCAAAGTGCGTGCTTTCAATTTTCATTTTATAATTGATTGAGGGGAAACTCTACCTTGAAAAATGTTGGAATAATAAGCTAACAAAAATGGAAATAACTGCAATTACAGTATTCAGGACTGTTGTAAAAGGACTGAAATTATTCCATCAGGAATATGAGGAGTTCATACTGAAAGGAGCTTTACCCACCTATTTATGAGTATTTTATTATTATGTGTTATATTTGAACCCATTTGAACTGCAGTCAAGTACAACTAAATTCACTGTGCTTTTACCAATTGCAGTTCCCCACGGACCATCCTTTACCATCGGAAAAGCGGTGTGGTTGCTCTGGGGGCTGGTGTTCAACAACTCTGTGCCTGTTCAAAACCCAAAAGGAACAACCAGTAAAATCATGGTGTCAGTTTGGGCCTTCTTTGCTGTCATTTTCCTGGCTAGCTACACTGCCAACCTGGCTGCATTTATGATTCAGGAGGAATTTGTTGACCAGGTGACTGGGCTAAGTGATAAAAAGGTAGGTGTTCAATCTCTGAAAGGAGACATAGTTTCCAGTTTTTCATTCATTGCACTCATTTAATCATAGGTACGCTAGAATAGATGCTAGAAGCCCCTAACGAGGTACAAACTTGCAGCCTCTGCTTTCAGTGAAACTATGTGGCTTCACATTAAACTTACGTTTTATTTAAAAAACCAAGGTTCAAATAATGAAAACATAGAAACCTATTTTTATATAGTCTTTATGTTCTTTTCTGAAGAAAGAACATGCTGTGAATTGAAGTCATGTAAAACTAAGTTATGTGATTCATTGGATTCCAATCCTTTGGGTAGATGCAGCCTATATTTTTCATAGGTGTGCATGTTCCCAGCACACTGAAGCCAGAGAATTTTACCTAGCAGTGCCTGTAGGGGGGTGCTCATGCCCGTGGTGCTAGGTTCTCCCTTGACTATATAAGGGCAGCAGCACCTCAATCTGCTTCTCCCTCCCGCCCCTTAATTTCTTCTCACCACCCCTTACTAGAGCAGAGCTGTGCGGTGTTTTCACACAGTAACCCTGCAGTTATACTCTTCATTTTTTTATCTAAAGTAGTTTCTCAGTTTCACTTGAATCAAATGATATATCTACCGATATTCCCTTGGCTGCATTCAACCCCACATGAGCAGTGTCATCACACAATGGGTGTCAGGCCATGTCTAGCTTTTTACTTGCATGGGACTAAACCTATCTGTTCTTCATCTCATCTGTTTCCTTTGCACACTTAATGAAGGGACAAAGTCTCTTCAGAGACCATCTCCAGGTGGATAACTTCCTGTATCACAACAGCATACAAAGTAGTTAAGACTGCATCGTCTTAAAAGACATGAGTTCATTTCAGGAGGGCTCAGGCAATCTTGATAACCTTTAAAATTGATGTTCCTGTATTGTACATTTCCTGAGATGCTACTTGGTCCTCTTTATGTATGTTTACGAACCACTGTGCTATTACTGCTGCATCCAGATTTGATACAGACTTTCAGAAGGCAATCCTGTAGTCTTTGTTTAAAGAGGCTCTGAGGTTATGTCTACACTTGTAAATTTAGGTCGACTTTAGCTAAGTCGACTTTACTAAGTCGACTTAGCATGTCCACACCTAAATTTAAAGACGACTTTGGGGGGAACTTACAAAGTCGACCTAGAGCGTCCACATTGGACACCTAGGTTGACTTCTAGGGGCTAGGGGGACCTAGGCCAGGTCCACAGGGGGAAGGGGGGCACCCCTTGCCCAGTGCCAGGGGGTTCAGCGTTTGCCCCATTGTACATGGGTACAATGGGGCAAAGGGGGACAGGGACCCTGGCAGGGCATAGGGGCAGGGTGGGCAGGGCAGAGCCAGGTGGGGGGGCATGCCAGGCTCCCTCTGTACCCCCCTCCCCCGGCAGGGAGGGCAGTGGTGGAGTCCTGGAGTAGCCCTAAGTCAACTTAGGGCTACTCCAGGTCTACACTGGCCTAAGTCGACTTTAAAAAGTCGACTTTAGGCTTAAGTCGAAGTAAAAGTAGGTTTAATAAAGTCGACTTAATTTTCATTAAGTCGACTTTATTTTCCTTAAGTCGACTTAAGCAACTTGCTTAAGTTAACAAAGGAAACTGTAGTGTAGATGCAGGCTTAAGTCGACTTAATTTACAAGTGAAGACACACCCTGAGACACCTCCTACTGCAAGGCAGCTACAAGGAACATGGCTACATCTACTTGAAGTAGAGAAAATGGTTACTTATCTGTATTGTAAGTGTCTTTCTTTGAGACGCGATGCAGACATGGATTCCCCATGCCCTCCATCCCCTCTGCACTGTAACCTGCGCTCTTGGCATTCCGTGCAAAGGAACTGAGGGGAGCTGGGATGGCATTGCCCTTATACATCTATGGGGGGAGGGGCACCATAGCCACAAGGCAAAAATGTCACCTTTATGGATCCTGCTAGGCAAAATTCTCTTGCTTCCCTATGCTGGATGTGCACCTACTTACATGCAATTCAGGTCTGCATCGCATTTTGCCAGGAACAGCAGTTAGCATACCGGCAGTACTGTTAAGTAACCATTTTTTCCTTTTTGGATAAAACACATACTTCTGCACAGATTTAGGAGGATTGAAAAATTTCAGCATTAACACATGTAATACATATTTTGTTAAATATACAATATTTAAAGATGATCTCTAAGTATAGTACCAAGAGTGTAATTAACTTACAAAGCCATTACCAAAAGTCAGTGATGGGAATGAGGAAAAAGAGAAATTATTTTAAATTACAATGCATAAAACTGTCTCCATAATTTCTTATGTTTTCCTTTCTAAAAATGGAAAGAGTGAGTGGGGGATATTTGGTAGGTGTGTTTTTGTGATATTGCTCCATAACTGATGTGTAAATCTTTGTAAATGTGACAGGCAGACTTTATCCCACGGTATTCGTGTAAGCAGCTTTTCCTAGTATAGTCCCTTTTGATCACATGTTAAATTTTGAGCAGTATGGTGTGCTTTCTCATTTTACTCTTACTGAAATCTTCCATTAATGGGCAAATATTACCGGTAGCTATGCATTGCACACTAGTATTAAAATGTGACCAAGCAAACTGTCGCCTATTGCTGTGCACAGATATTTTAATCTTAATACTGTTAAAGTTTGCAGGTAAAAAAACCTAAGTAGTTAGATCAGTATTTCCCAATCTGTGGCTCAGGGGCCAAAAGTGGCCCGTGGCTCCCCTACTGCTGGCTGCAGAACAGAGCCACTGCCTGAGGACCTGCTGGAGCACGTTTCTGCAGGGCTAAAAGACGGCTGCAGGCTCCTTGCTGCAGCCAAGGGGATGGGAGAGCAGCACTCCCCTCTCCCTGACTGTACTAGGGAACATGACAAACCATTCTGCCTGGGTCCACAGGTGTTGGGGTTCTTGCTGGAGTCAGAGGGCGAGGAACACTGATCTTTCGTCTCCCCGGCAACAGAAGGGAGCCACTGTCTAGGGACTCTGATGGAGTGCACAGGGCTACAGGACACATGGTTTTTCTGCTGTACCCAGAGAAACGGGAGATCATCAAAGAGGCAAAATGCTTTTCAGAGGGGTGGGGCCTGCTGGCAGAAGCAGGTGGCCCTTCAAGATTGTAAAAATGATATCTGTGGCCCTTGAGCCAAAAAGATTGGGAAACACTGAGTTAGATTATAAGACAATACATCAGAAAATTCCAAATGGAGGATAAAACCCTATTCTTAATGTACTTCATTCAATTCTTGTGAGGTGCATGTTAAGGTATTCAATATCTATCAAGTGAAATCCATATGTGATTTACAATGCAGTTCCACTGGTAGATTCTTCTGTCCTACAGTACATTGAAGCAGGGTGCTTCTCTGTTGGGATCAATTGTTTACAAATAAAAAAATAAACACTGAGGGTTTTGTTTTTTTTTAAATAGAGAAAAATACTACATTTAGTATAGCCTAAACCGGGCATTTGTATCCAAATAGTTGGATTGTAAAGATTGAGTACAGAAGGTTATTCTAAAACCACCATTCAAGGAACACAGCAGCTCAAATAGCTGCATTTCATGCCTGGCCCCTGACTGATCCCCTGAATTTTCAGAGATACAAAGTGTTAATTGCTCTCATTGTACGTGACCACAGGAAGGACTGATGATAAACTGAATGAGCAGGACTAAATTTGTTTTCAAGATCTTTTGAAAGAATGTAAAGAAGTTCCTTAAAGATATCTTTATTTTCAATAATATAGATAATTAAAAGTGAGACAGAGAAATGACATTTTACATTGGAAGGGAAAAATGTGGAACTGAAAAAAGCTGCTTCCTCCACTTCACCCTGCTTTTGTTGCAACCTGGAACTGAACGTGTAGAAAGAGCTTAGATTCAAAGTTCTGGCCAATATATAGACAATAGGTAATATTGTTCTGAAATTTGAAATCATTAACTGTACGTCTATGATATTCTGTACGGGTTTTGTCCCTTTTTACTCTCCCCCTCTAAAATAAATCTTGAGTAAGAAAATGCCACTAATTCCTTTCCATATTGCTACTAAAAAATTACCCAGTTTATTATACAATCCCTTAGCTTCCCTTCTACCTAGCCAGTAGGTATTAAGTAAAAGAGGAGCCCATTTTTTCAGCGGATTTGTTAAAGTAAGTGGAAGCCCTGAAAAATAAAGGTTGTTTCAAAACATTCTTTCCCTTCCACTCCCCCCGCTCTACTTCCTGATCTGTTCTCAGACTTTAGAGATTTTGGTGCTTAAAAATCGTAAACTTGAGTTTACATGATGGGGGCAATAAGCCTAATCATATTAAAGTAAATATTTTTTTCTCTCTGGCCCTTTGGCACTCAATGTTAAGATGCCCTAATGCTTGTCCTACAACAGCCAAGGAATTATTAGTGACTTTCTTTGGAGAATTCAGACCCTCAGCAAGATTAGAATGGAGCAGAGGATAGAGAAGAGAACCAACGAACCAACCTTGAAACTCAGTTCAAATGGACACTGCATAGGAGCGAAAGAAAAGCTCCAGTCATTTTAAAGCCTCATTAAAGAGATGCTTTACAGTTCTATATTTTTAAGGAACTGGACAGTGAATCAATATTTTATTTTTCTTGTTTCCTCTTGTCCCAATTGAAATGTTAAGCTCCTTTGTCAGTATTGTCACTTCAATTAAGTGATCCCAGTCAGGCAATGGATTTGTTGCTGTCAGTTCCGTCGGTGATATATTTATAGTGGAGAGCAGAAGCCAAGAGAAACCCATCCCTCTTCCAAGCAGTTGCCCCAGACTCTCAACATTCAATAGTTTCCCATCCAAAGAATGTGTTATTACTCCCTCCCTCTCTCCTCCTCCTTTTTCTTTTACTAAATATATGGTGACAGGGGATTTACCCTTGTGCTTGGCTTTGAGACCTTTGTGCTTCCCTTCTCTCTAGCAATCTTGCAAATGAGTCACTGAATCCCACATGATCCTTCTCACACCAGAAGTACCCACACAGCAGGTACTGGAAGTGGGTGTTCAGAAACGTCTTCACAATGCTTTAGGAGGTTAGAAGAAAAGAGGAAATTATGTTTTGACATCCTTTTTTATTTAAAAGGATTTTTAAAAGCCTGGTGTTTATATAAAAAGTATACTAAGTAAGCATAAAAGGTTGGCATTCAGAGCAACTGTTCCTTATACCATAAGGTGCTCTTTTAAAGAAATTTGGGGAAGCTTATTGAACAGTGGTTGAAAATTATGGATATTTGTATTGATGGGCACCTTAAGGGATTCTAGCATGTGCCCTCCTCCATGACTGGCTGGTTCCATTAGTGTGTGACCACACTGCCTTTTGTGGTGGCTCATTCTGTACAGAACTTGCGCTCAGGGGGAGCTTGAGGACTGATTAGAATTGGCACTTGAACAACAGGCACAAGGTGGGGAGGAGGGAAGCCTAAACTCCTTTAAGCCAGGCCATGTTTTTTAGGAGATGTAGCAAAGACTACTCTTCCATCCCCAAGTGTAAGTATCCCAGTGTGCTGTAGCCTTGGCCAAAAATACCACCACAAGGTTGGTTGGATCAGCACAAGTAGGTAGTCATAGTCATAGACCCATTTCCTTTGAACACTAGCTCTTTGTGGAGGTACTGGAGATGCACCCGCCCTATAGTGAATATGTACAAGTATGGGCATAATTTAGCCCCATTTTAGAGATTGATATTTTATTGCTTGTTTATAAGTGTTGTTTTTATGATCCAAGCAAATGATCAACACTATGTAGTTACTCATGAATTTCACGTCTTGTTCGAGCCTACTTCTCTTTTATGTACAGAGCACCTAGCACAGCAGGGCTCCAGACCTTATTAGTGTGTTGGGATCCTTCTGTAGTATTAAACATTGAAAAAATAATAACTTCAATTTTCAAGATTTTAAGACCCATTAAATGCTTCAGACACAGTAAAAGACCTATGGAAAAGAGAGATGATAGATTGCCTTTATTATAAGTAGGCTTGGCGGAATTCAATTTTCTTTTTATAATTTCAGTGGATAATATCAGTGATTATTTGTAATAATTTTTTTCAATTTTTATTGATTTATTCATAGGTGTGGGACATTATGGCGGCAATCAATAATTATTTAATGGCAGTTGACATTAAGATTAAAAAAGTTAAAGCTTTGTAAACCATTCAAACACAAATTGTTCATATCACACATCATAGAATCATAGGGCTGGAAGGGACCTCATGAGGTCATCTAGTCCAACTCTCTGCTAAAAGCAGGACCACATATCAACTTATACAAAGTAAATATTCTTAAATCAACAAACCCTCTCTGGTTTTACTGTTCAGTCACTAGTCCATTTGCAACAAGCCTAAATAAAAAAATCTGCATCACTTGATTTTTGCCCATAAAGTCATACTTTGCCTATGTATAAATTTTGATTATTGTCAATGGAAATATTTTTATGGGTTTTCATGTATGGTGAAATCAAGGTTTACTGACATTACTGATAAAAAACCAAACCCATTCCAAGCCTAAGTATATTAATTATTAATGTTGCCCAGTGCTTCCCATTATAAGATCCTGTTTCAGCTACTTTGAACTGAACCAAACTTTAACTATTCATGCTGAAATTATGTAGATGGGTGCCTGCCTGAGGTTGAATTGATTTGCACAGGCAGCCTGAATTCTGGCATTACCTAATTTTGGAAGCCTTGATTTTGGAACGTCAGTGCTCTTTTAGTTTTCTTTGTGTGGAATAATATAGGGTGTACATCTGAGCAGTTATTTTACCGATATATGGTTCATTACATCTTTATAAGAGCACTACATAGTTAGATAAGAAGCTGACTTTCCCCATCCTGCCCCTCCCATTTGTTATTAGAACAATAAAGGATATATCTACATTTCAGATGGGAGCATGCCCACCAGCCTGGGTAGACTGATATGCACTGAGTCTGAGCTAGTGTGCTAAAAACAGTAATTTGAGTGTTGTGGCATGGGTAGTGGCCCAGACTAGCCACGCGAGTACAAGCCCTCCAGGTGCTCCAAGTCTACACTCCGTTGCCTATCCCATGCTGCAGTGATCATGCTGCTGGTTTAAATATGTTAGCTAGCAAATGTCTATCTAGTTGCCCCTGCTGCCTGGTAGAAAGTCCCACAGAGTGTCGCCAGAGTTATCAGAAAAAAAGCTTCTAATTGATTTTTTGATAGAGCTGACTTTAATAATAATTTCTGTAATGCCAATGCTTTACCTGTGAGAAGGAGATTGATGGAAGTGTATCAGGAGTCTGTCTCTTCCGTGGTGTTTGGGAAGGAGGAGATTTCAAATGTGGGTGTCATCCTGCAGGATCAAGTTTCTTGTGAATCAGGACCTGCTCTCAGTCACTTGAATGAAATCATCGAGAGCAGAAAGACATAGAGATAAAAACAAACAATAAAAATGACATCATAAACCATTTGCTTAGCTCAGACCATTCTACAAGAGTCGTTGGAGTCCTAGAGCAGTGGGTATGAGATTTGGGCTATCATATATGCTGCAGTGCTAATAGAAGGGAGGTAAGAATGGATTAATAGTCTTTTGAATAATAGCAAATTTCCTTTTAAGATCCATATTGAAACTTTCGGCATCTAATTCAGAGATTTTATGAACAATAGAAATGAGCTAAAATACTTCACAAAAGGTCTAAAAAGAAAATCGATTCCTGACAGTTACCATATATTCCAATTCCCATCATGAGGCTCCAGGATGATTTGAAAGTAAATGAGAACTTGGGGCTAAACAAGGATTTACAGAAGGGAAGCTTTTTGTTGCCTCCTCAAACCCCTGTTTCATGGGTCTTTGATGCCATTACAGGTCCTACATGTTTCCCTCAACCTGTTCATAGAACAGATATTGTTAAAAGTATCATTGAGAATTTTCAACTCCCACTTATAGCTCGGCGAACCATTTGCAGTACATTTATTTATTGCAAGTTCTTTTCCTGTTTACAGAGCATAAACAGACCATCATTTCTCAACAAACAAACAAATAACAAACAACTCTTAAGAATTTGCTCATGGCAAACAATACCTGATTGAACATTTTGTGCCAAGAGAAGTCCAACCTGTGGATTCTTCTTGAATTATGTGCTCCTTTTGAGTTTCAATATTAGCATTTCAGTGTTTGAGTTGTGTGATTGGTCTTCTAAATCACATGTTATTTGTTCTGCTCTTTGATTGAATTACCTGTACTTTACAAGCCACTTCTGCCCTAATAAATGTTTGGTAATTTAATTTTGGCTGTCAGCCTGAGATTCATGTCCTGTAAACATTTCTATGAAGACAGCTTTGCTGATAAGGAAAAGTGGCGTGAAAACAGTCAGAGCAAAACTCCTTGAGAAGTAACCAAGGCATTCACATGTTTTTCACTTTTTACCAACTTTGTTTTTTGTACATTAGTTCTATGAATAAAGCTTACAGAAGCTAGTAATCAAATTTGAATTTTCAAAAAATTTTCAATCACTCCAATAACACCAAAAAATTTGAGGCTTTTATTGCAAAAAGTTTTGAAATTTTTTGACCAGCTGTATCAAGAAATTAAAATAGACATTGGAAATAATTAGAAGCAGTCCTGAGCAATTAATCAAGACAACACTAGTTATAAGTCAAACCAATATATGAGCCTAATTCTCCCTTCAGCATTTGACTTACACTGACATGTAGAAGTTTTGGGCACATATGTAGAATGCACATATATGGCCACAACATGTAGAAGTGGGCATGGGGAGAAGAATTTCCCTCAACTCTTCTTACAAAATGAAGAAAGAGCAAGAAACCAGGGACAAAAAGTATGACTAAAATGTAGATGTCTAATTTTATGGTAAGCTTGAATCAACTGGCACAGAAAAGATGGGTAATAATCCTTTAAACAGGCAAGCCGTATGAAAGTGCAAATAGAGACTTAGAGGCAGAAGCATGTTACAGCAAAGTGAAACGGAAAGTTTGTTTCATTTTACTTTGCTACATGCTTCATTAAAATGAAGTATTTAATTGCACTGTCATCACATGAAAAATATATTGCAATGAAGAAAACATTTTGAATCTAAAACCAAGGTTTGACAAAAGTGAAAAGGTTCTTAGAGCAAATAGTCTACAGGCAAGCCTATTTGCAGCCTGTCTCACAGTTGGCATTGGAGGCTGGGAATTCTTGCTGTACCAAGAGGAAAATTTATGAAGGGAAACTCTACCTCTGTGGCCCAAGGGAAGCAACTGCTATATAAATTAATATTGGCTGACTCTTGCACTGTAGGGTAGAAGAATTGGGCCTCTAGCGTTTACAATAATAACCCAAAGAGCATTTGATCATTGAAAGAGTGAAGAGAGGATCGTAGATAATGTCTTTTCACACAATTAATTGCTTTTAGTCATATTAAATTTAAGGTCCTCATTGGTCAACAGTTACTTCAGTTTAGGGGCAATTTTAACGAAACATTTTAATTAACCTTTACTTCTGGTAAGATTTTCTTACAGTGCTATCCGAATGGTGACTCAGCCCTAGTCTACTCTTACTGCCGTTTTTGGCAGCAATTGACGGGAGATACGCAAGGTACATAAAATACCTTGCGTATCTTCCGCTGACTTCTTAAATCCTCCCTACACACTACACTAAGCCGACCAGAAATGGTGTCCGGTTGACATAGTGTAAGTGTGGTTACGGAGCTGGTGTTCCAGCTCCGGTTCAGTTATCGATTGAGTGTGTCTACACAGACTCCTCATTCGAAACCCGAAGGTCGGGCTGACGGTGGTGACTTTGCCGCCATCAGTATAGACTTGCCCTCAGTTTGAAACCCAAAAGCCCAATGGGCTACTGCTAATCCCATTGAAAAACTGAAGGGCTCACAGTGTGATGCCCTGTCCATTCTATCTTTCCTAGCTCCATAGACTATCTGTGTTTTAACTCTGCCAGGAGTTTTTTAAAATACTTGTCGCTGCCAGTAAGCCAACTACCCCATGCTCATATCAATTATCTTGGTTTTTAAGTCACAGATAGGGGCTCTCCTCAGGTGTGAACTATCCCAGCAGGAACTGTAAGAGGCATTGTTCAGGGAGAGCCAGGCAGCTGCTTCTGTACTTTGAAAGGGCACGGAATTAACTTCCATCCACATGAAGGCAGCTGCACTGGTTTAAACCAATTTCCCATCCTTTGACCCTCCTCTCTCTCCCTGTGGGCAGGCAAGCACACTGTAGGTGCTAATCTGTTGCAGTCCTTGTGGTCCATTGCACCAGAGGACAAGGAAAGGGAAGACTCTTTGCATCCTCTGCTGTCTCTTGTGTACCATTGTTGACGAAGCAAAATTTCCTAAAACTTACCAAAAATAAGAGAATGTGGATGGTGAAACCTTCATTTTGCGGGTTGCATTTTTGATGTTGCGGGCAATTCCATATCACTTGTCCATCTCCACTGTATTGCTTGCTCTTGATTTTAGTTTTTGAGAGAAGGGAGCATCCTCTTGATTCCAATGTCTCAAACCAATTCCTCTGTGGTCAGCTCAGCTCACCTGCCTTTACAAAACTCGCTGCAGGTTGAGAGGAAGCTGTAGTCGAATGTCAGAAATGTGCTGATGTCATGAACATTTGGGCACGAACATTTTCGTACAGCTACACAAGTAACAAGAGGGGCTTTTTCAGGAGGTGTCGACTCAGCATGGCAGAAACACAGATTCTCCTTGAAGCAGGTGATGTGCTGCTTTTAGCTGGACAAATCTCGCACTTTTTATGCAAATTACTTACCAGTTTGATAGTGTTGTCTCACCTAGGCTATGCGTTTACATGTCTCTTTTGAATGATTCTTTCCTTCTTTCTAGTTTCAAAGGCCCTATGATTATTCACCCCCGTTTCGATTTGGAACCGTTCCAAATGGGAGCACAGAGAGAAATATCAGAAACAACTACCCAGATATGCACCTCTACATGACAAAGTATAATCAGAAAGGTGTTGAGGATGCCTTGGTCAGCTTGAAGACTGGGTAAGCATTTTTTAATTTGTTTTAATGAATGCTGCAGGCTTTACGGAAACTGAGAAATATCGATCCACACTAAGAATGATTAATGACTGTCAGACACCAGGCCTTGGTTTTAGCTGTACACTTCTCCTTCTCAGAGATCGACTTTGTAACCACAGTGGAGAGAAAGCTGTCTGTGCATAATGCATGTGCTATTTTAGTCAAGTTGTAGGCTGTGATTCCAAACATGCAGTAGACTCAAAATGTGGAATTAAAATTTCTCAAACTGAGAAAAAAAACAACAACAAATAAATGTAGAAGCCCAAACCATAACAAAAACTGAAGAAGCATGATTTGTGACACCAGCGTCCCTACTCCTCACTTCCCGCAACAGGATTTGCCCTCTTACAGGAACATACTCCCCCTCCCCTTGCCTTTCTGGGACTAGCCTTTTAAGCTTGGAAAAACCAAACAGATGCAGCCCTAAAGTGGCCGTTTTACAAACTGCAATCTCCCACTTCCCTAGCCAGTCTATACCTTTAAAATATTCTCTTTCTTACTTCTTAACACATGGCATTGCACATTCTCACAGACACCAACCACTGGATTTTGTTCTTCTTGAAATGTATTGGGATGGACCTCAGATTTCACTTAATTCATCCACCTGCATTGTAATAGGATCTATTTCCTTATTCATTAAACATCTTAACTTTTATGTGAATATTGTATACTGCCTTCCTCTCTTTGAACAACTTTATGCCTCTTTGAAGAGAAGGTTGATCTCCATCCATATGCCCTGTAGGGATGTGTCTCACTGCTTGTACATCACATACTAGTGCATATTGCTACAGTACCAAATTCTGAGCAGTGAAACTTTAGTTGTGATAACCAGTATGTTAAGATGATTGTGAGAATTTGACATGTTGTTACTTAAACTTTATAACTATCAAAATTAAGTATAATAAAAGATGGAGATTAACTTTTATTATGATTCAATTCCAAATTTATTGATCAAATGAGAGGCTCAGGTTAATCAATGATTGAAATAAGTGGAGGCAGACTGTCTCCACCAGTGGCAAGCTCGCTTCACATCTTACTCTAATACAGTGGTCCTCAATCAGGGGTACATCTATCCCAGGTAAGGGATATGCAGAGGTCTTCAAAGGGGTACATCAATTCATCTAGATACTTACCTAATTTTAAAACAGTCTACATAAAAAGCACTAGTGAAGTCAGGGCAACTAAAATTTCATGCAGACAATGACTTGTTTAGACTGCTCTATAAAATGGAAGTACATAAATATTTATATTGTCATTGATGTATTTTATAATTATATAGTAAAAATGAGAAAGTAAGCAAGTTTTCAGTAATAGTGTGTTGTGACACTTTTTTGTATTTTTATGTCTGATTTTGTAAGCAAGTGGTTTTTTAAGTGAAGTGAAACTTGGAGTACGTAAGACAAATCAGACTCCTGAAAGGAGTGCAGTAGTCTGGAAAGGTTGAGAGCCATGGATCTAATGCATGACTTTTTTTTTAAACACAAATACTCAAAGATTGTATGAAAGCTAGTTTTTCCTGCTACTATTTTAACTTGTTTCTTTTGTTTGGGCCTCATTGTCCAATGGCAATAACTTGTGCCTATCACTTTAGTATATATCTCCTTTGTGTACTGGTAGACTGTTGTGTTATGCCTTATCTTATGTCAAGATACTGAAGTCTCTCTGGCTATGTCTACACTGGCAAGTTAGTTCAAATTAAGCTTCCTTAATTGGAACTAACTAAAGCCATGGTTACACTAGGCTTTAATTAGTTCAAATTAATGGCTTCCTTAATTCGAACTAATAAATTTGAATATGCTATTCAAACTAAGGGTTAATTCGAACTAGTTAATTCGAATTAACCAATGTGGCCATGTTAGTTCGAACTAATTGCTTAGTTCAAACTAACCGGCCCATTGAACTCAATGCAATTGGCTAATTCGAACTAAGCAAGTACCATGAATGGCACTTGCTTAGTTCGAACTAAATTTTGCTAGTTCGAATTAAGTTAATTCGAACTAACTAAAATTAGTTTGAATGAGTTAGTTCGAATTAACTAATTCGAACTAACTTTAGTAAGTGTAGACATAGCCTCTTAGCCTTCACTTGTACTCTAGGTCCTATCCTATAAACTTTTATCATTTTATTATTACTCTCTTCTCACTGTTTCCTATTTGTTAATAGCTTTTTTAGAATGCAAGGTGTCCAAAAGTGAAGGTGTTACTGTGGATCATGCCTAACCAGTGCAAGTTATATGTTTACTAGTTTGTATCATGATGAGAAAGTTGTGCCTTCTTTCTTGTTGCATGAAACTTCTTAAAGGTAGTTACGCTCAGTGAAACTCTTTACCTTGGCTAAAGATTGTGTATTTTGTTCGTGTGTATACTTGTGTTTTTGTACACATTTTATGCCATGTGATTTTTACTTCAGCTTGTACTTGCACTGTACAAGACTCCCAGAAGTTGCTTTAAAATACAAATAAAACACCACTCAGATGCTGGAGTGTGAAGGAAGGAGGTTGGCTGATAGCAGGGGAATTCTGAATCTCCATTAAAACTCAAAGCTGGTGCCTGTTTCACCAGCTCCTCTTCCACTCTACAAGATTTAGTTCTCCTGATAGCATGAACTATTCATTTTCATAGACTTTTCCCACTGGAGTTTCTTTTCTTCCTCTAAGTGATTTCTCACCATGGACATCCCTAGGTGTCTACCCTGCTTTCCTGGACTGACACTTCTGCAGCAGACGGTGCAAATAACCTGCCATTTTCCAGATCAATATAAGACAACTGTTACATATAGCTGAGTGCTTAGTGTTGTGTCTCATGGCATCTAAGAAAGGATTAAAAGGCAAGTAAAAATACTCCATGAGTTGCTGAATTTTCAAACAACAATGATCTCACATTTTCCTTGGTTATATCCTACTATCTATCATGCCAGCCAGAATATAACACTGCAGTCAGAAGGGCTTGGACATGATTTCCCTTTACATGCTGCAAAACAAACCTGCAGAGGGACCAGAACAGTGCTGTGACAGTGGACAGGTACTCTACTACTACAGAACTCAGTATTGCAGCCCAGACAGCACATCAGTGGCTTCTTTTTATTAGATAGTGGCACTGCTATGGGTACCCGCATGGCCCCACAATATGCCAACATCTTTATGGCCCACTTAGAACAATGCTTCCTGACGTCTCATCCCAAAGAACTACTTTAATCACGCTATATTGATGACATCCTCATCATCTGGACCCATGGTAAGGATGCCCTTGAAGATTTCTATAGAGATTTCAACAATTTCCACTCCACAATCAAACCTAGCCTGGAACACTCCACACAGGAGATCCACTTTCTGGACACTACAGTGCAAATTAGTGATGGGTACATAAAAACCACCCTATACCACAAACCTACTGATCACTATAGTTACCTACATCCCTTGAGCTTTTATCCAAGACACACCACACAATCCATTGTCTACAGTCGAGCCATAAGATATAACCACATTTGCTCTGATCCCTCAGACAGAGACAGACACCTTTGAATCTCAATCAAGCATTCTTAAAACTACAGTACCCACCTGCAGAAGTGAAGAAACAGATTGACAGAGCCAGACAGTTACCCAGAAGTCAACTATTACAGGAGAAACCCAAGGAAAAAACACAACAGAACGCCATTGGTCACCACCTACAACCCCCAAGTCAGACCTCTTCATCACATCAAAGATCTACAGCCTCTTCTTCAAGACAATCCCTCACTTTCTCAAGCCTTGGTAGACAGACCTCTCCTTGCTAACAGACAGCCCCCCAACCTTAAATGGGTACTCACCAGCAACTACAGATCAAACAGAAACATTAAAGCAGGAACATATCCCTGCAACAGACCACGCTGCCAACTTTGCCCTCATATCTACACTGAAGACACCATCACAGGACCAAATCAAGCCACCTACTCCATCAAGGGCACATTCACCTGCTCATCCACGAATGTGATTTATGCCAGCATGTGCCGGAAATGCCCCTCTGCCTTATATATTGGGCAAACAGGACAGTCTCTACGCCAAAGAATAAATGGACACAAATCTGATATCAGAAATCACAACAATCAAAAACCAATAGGGGAACACTTCAATCTCTCTGCTCACTCTATTGATGACTTGTTAATAGCTGTGTTGAAACAGATGAATAACAAATCACAGCTTCAAAGAGAACCTGCAGAACTCGAATTTATATGCAAATTCAACTTAGTTGCCTTTGGGTTAAACAGGGACAACGGATTTTTATCTCATTCCAACAGGTGATTTGACCTCACTTTCCTCTATGTGCTGTTCCCCAGTGTTTGAATCCTAACATCTATTTTGATTTGCTGTTACAGCCTGACCTGATCCTATGTCATATACTTCCCTGCAGTTCATTTCCTCCCATTCTGTAAATTTCCCATTTTCAAAATGTTGACGAAGTGGGATTTTCTCCCACGAAAGCTCATGCGATAAATAAATCTGTTAGTCCTTAAAAGTGCCACAAGACTCTGTTTGTTTTTCTTCAATAGACTAACATGGTCGGGGCCGTCCTTGGGGGGGGGGGGGTGACCGGGGCAATTGCCCCGGGCCCTGCGGTTACATGGGCCCCGTGCTGTGCAGGGCCTGTGCTCGCTGCAGCCCCTCCTCCCACAGCCGCCCCGCTGCCTTTGGCAGTGAGCTGAAGGCAGCGGGGTGGGGCGGGCCAGAAGGGATATGCCTGGCCCCTGGGCCAGCCCTCCCCACCCCCAGGGCAGAGCAGGCAGGCTCGGGGCAGAGCACGTGGGGCCCGGCCTCTGGACTGGCCTGCCCCAAATGGTGGGCTCTCGGCCCGATGCCGAGACCGGAGCAGGCTCCCTCCGCCCCTCCCCCCCACAGGCGGTCTCCGGGACTGGAGCCGGCTCCGGCTTCCCCTCCGCCCCCCGCAGGCAGTCTCGGCCTTGGGGCCGCGGCCGGCTCCCCCCGCAGGCAGCTTCCCGGCCCAGGGCCGGGGCTGGAGCTGGCTTCCCCTTTCCCCCACCCCCAATAGGCGGCTGCGGCTCGGCCTCCAGGGTCGGGGCGGGAGCCGGCTCCCTGTGCCAGCAGCCTTGGCCTCCCATGCCACACTCCCCTCCAGCATGGGGGGTGGGGGCCCTGCTTTGGCCATTGGCCCTGGGCCCCGTTCCCCCCACGGGACGGCCCTGAACACGGCTACGCCTTTGGAACTTCTTTTTATTAGCAGACCTTTATATTAACTTAGGTTCTGTTTGTATTCCCTGTGCTTTCCCACTTTTCTCCAGCAAATGGTGCAACATTCAATGGCAAGCAGTACTCCTGGTGATGCCTTCTCACTTTTTGGTCTTCCAAAAAAAGAAAAATTATATAAAACCCAAAAGTTTTCTAAATGAGGTGCCCTTAGCAGAACTCATTAAAAGGAAAAAAACCAAGTACTTCATATTGGTAGGACTTCTTGTAGAAGGATTTTTAAAACACTTGCATGCATTTTTTTTTTGCAAAAGGTCAGATGGCCAGTATAACGGTGCCCATGATATTACACTCTACATTGGCCAGCCAACCTTTTGCAAACAAATACATGCAAGTGGTTTAAAAATCCTTGTACAAGAAGTCCTACCATTGTGAAGTGCTTCCCCCCCCCCCCCCCTTTTATTGTGTTCCCCTAAGGGCATCTCATCTAGAAAACTTTTGGTTTTTATAAATATATTTTTATGTTCTTGAGTTATATTTGTCACTTGTGGCACCCTATTCAGGAGATCCTCAGTTACCACATCTCTTCATTTACATACAGAATGCTCAGTCTCAGTGCATGAACCTAACCCTTTGACTCCTTTCTCTCTTATTTCCTGGCTTCTATTGCTTACCTCCTTAATCCTTTTTTATTTCATGTTTATTAAATAAAAGGTTGAAACAAAATCTAAGATTTACAGTTACAATAGCTGTACTGTACACTCATACAAAAAGAGAACTTCCAAACCCAAAACTCTGTCCTGAGAACTAAAAGGGAAAACTGAGTACTGTTTGGCTGAGCTCATCTGTTTTTTCTCAGCCATTGGTAACTCTAGCTTTTTCTGCAACTGCCCCAGAGCTCTCTGCTCCTTTGTCTGCCAATTTCTTTAGCAAGTGATCTCTTCTCACTGTCTTCATGCCCTCTTTACTGTTTTAATTCCTGTGCTGTTTTAATATTGTTTTAATTCCAGCTTCAGTCCCCTGCATTGTACTGAAACCACTGCCATTCAGGTCACCAGGGATCACCTTCTGACCAAGTTCACGGCCCATTTCTTCACAGTCATCCGCTACAATCTATTACCTTCATTACACGCCTTTCCTGTCAGTTTTTTTTCTTTATCCTGCCATTGTGGACTGTCTGATGGCCAACATACTAAGCACTGAACCCATGGATCTCCAGAGCTAAAAACATTAGCTGTTTGAAGACGTAATGTTCAATCTCTTTCCTGTCCCCATATTTATACAGGAGCGTTGGTATCTAATGATGGTAAGCTTCTGGGGGCAGGAACCTGGTCTCCCTTTGTACAGTAATGAGTACTTCGTACTTGTTAAGTATCTAACAATAATGGGGAGGTATTTTGGTCCCTTAGAAATCAAACCAGAAAGAGCCTTCTTGTGAGATATCAGTTTGTTTTTTTCCAGACTCTGAAGCTTTACATTAGCTTTGAATAAGCACCAGTTTTTGGTATACTTTTCTGACCTGAACCTCCAAATCATTTGAGCTTTGACCCCCCCACCCTCACCCCCTGCAACCACTATTAGAAATACTATTGCAACAGGGTTGTTGTTTTTTTTTATTATTGCTAATGCCTTAAACCAGAAGCCTTAGTTAGGGAAATGTGTCAATAAGATAGAAATTAATTAAAATACATTTTTCACACAAACATACAGTTATTAATTGAGCACCCGTTTTTTTTTTCTTTTCTTATTTTCCTCATCTACATTCCATTACACATGGGGGTTGCTTGAAGGAGGGTGGCTAACAGTATCTCTTGTTTTAAAGAAAAGGATGGTTTCTTCAGCTGATAAAGCAGAATTTCAGGAGGTCCATTCAAGTGAGTCAAATTCCAAAGGGGTAGCCGTGTTAGTCTATTGTAGAAAGACAACAGAGTCCTGTGGCATTTTTAAAGACTAACAGATTTATTTATCGCATGAGCTTTCGTGGGAGAAAATCCCACTTCGTCAGACGCTTTGAAGATGGGAAAGTTACAGAATGGAAGGAAATTAAATGCAGGGGAGATCCTATGTCATACACTCCCCTGCATTTAATTTCCTCCCATTCTGTAACTTTCCCATCTTCAAAGCGTCTGACAAAGTGGGATTTTCCCCCACGAAAGCTCATGCAATAAATAAATCTGTTAGTCTTTAAAAGTGCCACAGGACTCTGTTGTCATTTAAGTGAGGGCTTTATTTTAGTTTGACCGTACTAAGTTATCAATATATTTTAGTTTTTGTACGCTACAGTTACAGGAGCCCTTTGTATACAAGGGGACTATTTGTTCATAGAATACAATCAGCCACCCCCATACTAACATGTAAATCCATCTGGCTTTTTTGGCCATAATTGATGTGACTCTATATCCAGGTGGCAGCTGTTGAGCAGTTAGGATGATGCAGAGGGTTGCATATAAGGGAAGCTCCATTCTATTAAATGATGCAGTGTCTTGTCAGTTTGCACACATCCAGTTTAATGGCCTAGTCTGTAGCTGTTAACAGACTAAGGATCAGTTTGGAAATGTAATTGTAGCTCTTTTGTAGTACAAGACCCTTGTCAGGTATAGTAGTACGGACAATTTATTACTACACTTTAAGATGCTCTCAGTCTACAGTCACATTTTGAGTTAGTAGGGTGCTTCAACAATGTCACACAAATATTTCCTTATTTAAGAATTGTGTACTGACAGATAAATTATTTTGTAATGATGCCAAATAGAAAACTATGGGGTAACAGCCAACTGAGAACAAACAGAGTGGGAATGCCTTGGAAGAGATGTTTCCCCATGTGAAAATGAAACATGGTGTGAAAATATTGATCCAAAAATCAAATAATGTTTAACATAAATAGGCCTGGGCAAAACTCCAGAGCCCTGGAAGGTACAAATAATCCCTAAAAATCCTATCTACTAGCCATCTTTGGCTTTTTGTTGTGTTTTTGAAATGTGGCCAGTTCACAGCTTTACGGACTCCAGTTAGCCACTAACAAATGTAGAAAGGCCAAAAGTAGTGCTGGCCCCCTCTCCAATGTGTTTTAACCATTACGGAAGGGCTAAAACCTCGGAGAGGGAAAGCCTGTGTGTGGGAGTTTTGATAGACAGGATGATAAAGAACTCGGAGGGCTAGAGAACACAAGGAGGAGGGATGTGGGATTCTTTGCTTTAGAATTTTGGATTATGACATTTTTGATGCCTCAGCATTTTTCTTATTGCTTCTGAGGATCTGCCCATTGGTCAAGAAGCCCTGCCCTGGGCCGTCCTTTGTATATTTCTTACATTCCTGCAAACCTTCAAATAATGGTGTTCTAATCTTGTCCAAAACCAGAGATCCCTCCAGAGAGGGCCTGTTTTCCCAAAAGACACCTGTCTTGTGACTCTACTCTTCTCACTTCCTCTTTCTACCTCAGCGCTACCACTTACTCCTTTGTGTGTGTTTTAAAGTGTCAAAAGAGAATTTCTAAAGAGTAAAGAAGGAACCTGAAATAGGTGGATATTTAACTGGTTGAACCCTTGCCCCATTCGTGTTTTTAAAATGTCATTAAAAGCATAGCACATTAATAGATATCGGAGGTCCTTACTATACTGAAAAATCTTAAATTCCAAAGTGTCATATTCTGAGCAGTCCTGAAAGTCATAGGAAGCCTTTAGAATGCTCAATATTCCATCAATTTTCAAATCCATTTTTAAAAACCTGATGTTCCAATTCATCACACACCAGTTGGAAGAGAGAAACAGTTTACTATTTCCACTTACATTTTAAAAATACTCAGGCTGGAACAAGTCTACTATTATAGTGGTTCAAGCAGTAGAAAAATAGAGGACCAGTTCTGCCTCCACAGGAGATGGTTGGGGTGCCACAAAAGGCCTTTTGCATATCAAACTTCCATAATTCTATTAATTTGGAGGTGTTCATTTTTCTGCATGGTTGCATTACAGTGTTATTGTAGGTTTGTAGATTTCAGGATTGTATACATCTAAACTATTGGACTCAAAGTGCAAACAAATCCACTGGAGCTTCTGACTTTTCTATTTTCCAAAGCGATGGGCATTTCAGATAAAATAGTGAGGAAGGGGATGAAGGAAAAGCGATATACTGCTCTCATTCATTAGCTTGACATGCAGTTGTCTGAGACTGTGGGAAATCCTTGTCAGATTTTTGGTCAGTCTGAAAGAAACTCGATTACTGTTTTCTTTTACCTTGCATCAAATATTACCAGCCACCTGATAATTGTAAGAAAGCACAGAAGAAGAATGCAGTGGAATGAGCACACATTATATTGTGGCTCTGTGGAAAGGGTACAGTATCCTTCTGAGCACCCCTGTGAGGTGTGTGGCTGGCCTCAGTTAATGAGGTAACAATGCGGTGTCTTAAACACCCCTGTCAAGGAGAAGCTAAACACTCTACTTTACAGCAGCATACTTGGATAAAACTTCCTGAAAGAAGAGTTTAAAGGCTCTTACCTCAGAGTTCAGCTAAAACTGAAGTCCCAGAACAAAAATCTCTTGGTTCCAGTGGTCGCTTCTTCTGCTCTAAGGGATTAGGCTTCTCTGCTGCCTGGAAATATCTGCAGTCTTTTTCGTACCTGTTCTGGGTCTCTCCTTCAGGCCACCTGCTTGGAATGCTTTTGCCTAGTTCAGGCTCCCACAGAGGACCCTTCTGGAGCTTCCTTTCGAAGGAGCTTTTTATAACTGAGCTCTTCTAAGGCTTTTATTGAGCCCTCCTTCTCCTTGCTTAATAAACTGTCTTCCAGCTACTTAGGCAATTAACTATACCCAGGTTGACCTGAGTTGTTTCATTCTCTTCAGTGGAGCCTGTCACAGGTAGGCTGGTTATCTGACTCCCTTAAACGTGCCCTGTGACACGCTAGTTGAGAACTTTTTAAGTTGCAGGTTATACCCTAAAACCCTAAAGGCATACCCTAAAACTTTAAAGGAGGAACTTGCAGGAAAATTGCAGCACATAATTTCTTTAGGGCTTTGGAACATTAGAAAAGAGATTTTTATGAGAGTCTGAATATCAAAGTGGGTGCACCTAGAGATCTTCCTTTTAGGAGCTTATAAAATATATATTGATAAATCCACTGTTTGAATGAACAAATAAGATGGGTAGTTGGTGCATCAAATGATTGACAGTTAATGGTTTATACAAGATGGGCAAGAAGCAAAGAATTCCATGGGATTTACCTATTTAGCCTGTGGGTGTCTTTAAACCTTAAAAATGCAGCTGCCAGCCCATTCATCTGGCAATAAACTGGAAACTTTCAGAGACAAATCATCCATTTCTGCAGTTTACATCTGTAAAGCAGAATCAAGATATCAGTAGAAATGTGAGACCCGTAATTTACAACTCAAATTTGGACTGGATTTTGTCTGAAGATCAAAAAAGTTCTGATTTTTTTTCCATTAAGAATATATGTTCATTTTCGCTTTTATGCTTGTTTATTATCTGGCTCTTGGCTGAACTGGAAGAGGAAATTCTGAAAAAAAAATTGTCCCTATAGTGTTCATGATTGGAAGAACCAGAAATGTTGAACTCTTGTTAGTCCAGGAAAGCAGATCTAAGAACTGTAGCTAGTCTAGTTAAGTCTACCCACTTCTGGGTACTTGCCTGACCAGCAGTAACCCCTTTAAGGTTCACCAGCGATCGATGCGAGAAATTGCAAAATTCTTTCTCTTGGACACCCCTGGAGAAACACCCAAGAAATTTCTAACTCAGGATGCTCTAAGCAAAGGTCCCAGTCACCTTAAAGATGCTTTGCTTTCTCAGGATGCTCACTTACCCTGAAGAAGTGCCTGTTTAGTTTGACAATAAATTAAATAAATGTAAAATTCAAATACATTTTCTTTAGATGATCTGAAATGGTATGTATGAGGAATGACTTTTCAGGTGTCATTCTGTTCAAATACACCATGGAGCAGATCAGCCCACTCAATATTTTTTCTTTTGGTTGATTGAGATCAGTCAACTTCCACAGTCAACAACTTAATGTAGTTTGATTTTGTATGGCTGTGGTCCTTCCATTTCAGTTTGCATTCTTGTACTTTATTTTGATCCTCAGTTCACAACAATGAATCTACATAGTGAATGCAATTATTCTGAGCTGTTGTTCACACAAATGCGGCATTGAGAGTGCAGGGTTGGGAGACTTCACTCAGAGGTGTTTGTTAAAATACAAGTTCTGAAATCTAATAGACCTAAAGATTTGCACCTGAACTGAGACCAATTTGCCTCCTTTTTACTATTACTGCTATTATTATTGCCTGAAATAAAAAGAACTCAGCCATTGGGCTGCAGGTAGAATATGCCACTAAGTGCGAGAATTGTAAAACATTGTGGCAGTTTCCCAAACTTCTGAAAACTGGGGCCCCTTTCTCCACTTTACAGGAAAATGAAACTCATCACACTCCCTGTCATTCCTGGTATGTGAAATGAAGGGTAACTCTGAGCAGATTGGGCAGAAATTTGTATGATGTTTCCTCTCCTTTCTTACATGCTTTAAGGAGCAGCAAAATAATCAACAATGCTGCCCGCCATTTAAACTATCGATTGTACCTGAGATAGCATCCATTAAAAGGAGTGGGGGAATTCACACCTCCTAACTATTATTTCAGGCGCCCTACAAACTCAGACATCATTGTTGCAGTTGGGTCACATTTTTAAGGTTTTTGTCACAGCCATAACAGATAAGCATACTTTTTAAAAAAGGAGAGAAAAAAGCTAAGAACAGTTGAGAGGTCTGTGCTCCCCAGTTTGTTTTTCATGACGTATGGCCATTCATTTCTCTATGCTTTTAAATTCCTTAGACAGTATATGGATATTAATTTATATACCCTTGAGGTTTTTATTCAACTTCTGTCTAAATCACCCCTTTAAAATGTAATTATGTTTCTTTTTTTTAAAATAATTGGAAATAAAAAAAAGGAACTGGCATTTGAATTAGTTAAAGGCCCTGTTCCACTCCATTCCATTTGGAGAGTCTCTCCATTTGCTTGAAGAATTATTAGATGAGTGTTGTTATCACTTTGATTTGGAGATGAGGACAGAGGCTCATTGTAATGCACTGTTTTGTGTCCTTCACTGAGTTGCTTTGCTGGGGCAGAACCTTAAATCTAAAAAATATATTCCCTCAACTAGAGAATTGTTTTGAGTTTCTTGTTTTAATAAACAGAAGCTTTGTAGGTACTTCATTATGCAGCTTCTGAGACTTGAAACAGGACCTGTTCTGTATTGCTGAGAGAAATTTTATATGGGTTGGAAAGGTACCTAGAGGGACTGAGAAGGACGTGAAAGGAATTAGATTGAGAAAGAGTGATGTGAATATGTCAGTTGTGGTCACAATAGATGAATGATGCAAAAAGATTCATAGAAGCTTTTCTAGGAACTTGAAGTTGGCCTGACAGATGAGGGTAAAGCCTCTATAATCTATCAAAATACAATATGATGTCATAGCTCTAGCAGAAATTTGCTTTTAGTTCTGTCTCTACATTTCCCATGTGTAAATTTGAGTGGGAATGTTTTGAGGCAGGACAGAGATGAAGAGGGGAAGAATCACTGTGCCCTATGGATCAATCAGATAAATAGGTTAAATTCTCTTTTAATCCAGGTAGTCCTAAGGAATGGGCAGGTAATGTTCCCCCTGACAGGCTGATAGCTCCACAGGGTCTGAAAATGCAGTATATGTACATTCTGAAGAAATCTGTTGTTCTTATAAGGTTCCATATGAATGGGTAACGCAGGCTGGAGCTACTGAAAAGAAAAACATCACATAACATCGCAGACATTTTTTTTGTCAAGCAGTTGGGTAGAAGAAATAGTTTGCAGGTGGGATTTACGGTGGGGTCTCTGCCTCTTTCAGATACAGCAATAGAAGTGTCATAAAGGAGAAAGGCCATCCAATTTCAGCCTCATCCTCTCTCTGCCCCCAGCCTTTCCACGGAAGGATACCTAAAAAATTTAAAATACAACCTGGATTATTTTTCAGGATTCCTTCAGAACCACTTGTTCTTGGATTTTTAAAATTCTGCATCATATCTTATGCCTCCAGGTCAGCTGCTCAAAGCTAGCCCAAGTGGGTAGTGACCAGAGTTGTAATGGCCCACTGGGTATCCATATCCATTATGGCACTAATTGGCAGGCTTTGCAGAGAGGCTGTAATAGACTAAGGCCATGACTATAATACAAAAATGAAGTCAACATAATTTATGTCAACCTACAGCCGCCACACACACGTGTGCATGTCTACACTTTGTTCTTTGTCTCAGCAGTGTGTCCTCCCCAGGAGGACTTGCACTGACTGAACTGTCAATTTGGGGCATTGTGGGATGACTTTGGAAAAGCCACCAACAGTCTATGTAAGCAAGGCAGAGTCTACCCTGATATCACATTGATCTAACTCCATTGGCATTGACTCTGTGCTGCCTGTGGAGGTGGTGTTACGTCAGTGTCATGGGTGAGACATCAGTGGGAGCAAAGCTTTAGTATAGACACTTAAGTTGATGTACATTACCTTGTATTAACCTAAATCTGTAGAATAGACCTGGGCTAACCATTAAATGGGGCTGGAGACTGAGTTGTCTTCTCAGCCTTAAAAATAGTCTCTCTGGGTCAGGTTTTAAAGGCACATTTATGAGATTGCATTGCTCATTTTCTGCTCCTGGTGCATGTAGTACTTATTCTGTGGATGAATGGAAGATTCATTCCCCAGGTCTGTCAGGTCCTGTATCCTTTATGACCAATATATTTATACACAAAGAAAGAAAGAAAGAAAGAAAGAAAGAAAGAAAGAAAGAAAGAAAGATATCTTTAGATGCTTCAAATATAGTCTCATTTTTCATCCAGCCTTGAGCAGATTCCAGTAGATTCTCTATAATAAAATAAAATATCCCACTTTAAGAGTTGCTGTAAAAGTGACAAAAGAAGCAGCTATTCTGGCTCCTGTTGAATTTATTTGAAAAGGCAGAGTCTGGATCGAATGGGTGTACTGTATCTGTAAAGGTCGTGTTGAAATATACAGTCATCTAAAGTGAGTCACAAAGCCATGCTAATGATGCAAGGTCGCAAGAGCATTCTAGTACAGTTTTGTAAGAATCCTAATGGTTTAAAACAATCACTAACTTTTGCTCTGATCTTTCAGGAAAGTCCCCGGGGAGCCGTGGCTCCCTTTTCAGCAGAGAGCCACGGCTGCCTTCTTGCCAGGGACCGCGGCTCCCTTTTTGCCAGGGAGCCAGGGCTTCTGGGGAGAAGAGAGCTGCAGCTCCCCCCCGGGGACAAGGAAGCTGCACGCGGCTCCCTTCTGTCAGGGAGCAACGCGGAGCTCCCTTGTCCACGGGGGAGCCGCAGCTCCCTTCTGCCAGGGGGCCACGGCTCCCTTGTCCCCAGCCCTATGTCGACTTATAGAATTAAGTCGACCTAGGGCATCCACACCGGTTTTTGGTCGACTTAACGAATCGAACTAGGCATTAATTCGACCTAAAGAGTAGTAGTTATTAAGTCAGCTTAAGGAAAGTCAGGTGTGGATGCGGCTTTATTTAGGTTGACTTAAGCATCCTTAAGTCAACCTAACTTGCAAGTGTAGACATAGCCATCGTGATGTTCTTCATATTTAGACTTAGCAATAATTGAAGGAAGTCTGTTTCTCATTTGCTGGTTTATTGTTCCATATCCTCATAACCACTAAGCAGAAACCACTTGGCCTTTTAAAGTTATTTGACAGGAAATCTCAAGAAATATGTAAATAGTTAATTATGCTAATTGACATTTTCCTCTGAAATGTATTGCTCCATCTTGAGGTTTAAGCCAGGAGCAATAAAGGGACATTTTTCCCACCCTCAGATACATTTCTTCCCCATCCTCTGATTTCAGTGGCAGTAGTGTGTCCATATTTAAGACCAGCACTTGGCCCCAACTGATTGTTAAATTCGGTCAGTATTAGCTTCTCAAAGACGTATTTTTCATATTCCCAAATAATAATCTAAGTTTATCTATATTCCATTAGCAATGTATTTCCTTAGTGAAGTGCATGCTGCAGATATAGTTCTTTCAGGAGATGATGCGGATAAAAGTCATGTGATAAAAGCTGGTACTAAGAACTACCAGATGGTTTTTCCTGCCTAAAATGTTATGTATTTTATTGCCCATGGTCCCTAGGCAATAGTCTGAATGTACACCATTGCAATATGCGCCTGCAAGGACCCATGAACTAAAACATGGCTGGCTCCTGGGTTTCTTTGGTGTATTGCATACCTGGATAACTGAAATTTTAAAATTGTAGACTTCTTAGCAGAGCATTCAAAGGATGCAAATTATAGAATAAAATAGGGTCAGACCTTCAGCTTCAATGTAGTTATGCTGATTTACATCAGCTGTGGATTTCACCGATGAAGTTTTAGGAAGGTATGGGGAAAGACATCCATATTTCGCCTGGTCAGTCTTAGGCTTGACTTTAGCCTTTAATTATTGCCTGCAACACCTTTAAATTCTCAAGGTCTGAAACTGGGTTTCTCTTGCGTCACAAAGTTCTCTGTACGATATCTCCAACTGTGGCAGTTGAGCTGATGACTGTCCTGCATCTAAAGCAATACAGGAAGCATTGGAAGCAGCTTCACTTTTTATAGAAGACGACGACTAAGGATGATGACCTCATTCTGTTCAGGTGCTTCTGTGATGTTTGAATGGCTTTACATGGCTTATTATGGCTTTTCACTAAGGCCTAATTTTGGCATTCATCTTTGCCTACATCCTAATCACATCTGTAGACATCTATACAAATGTCAAGGTCACACACTGATTAGCCTTTGCTTCCCTGGAAATGGCAGGCCTGGCTTTCACTTAAACACCTGCTTTTTTAATGGTACCCAAAAGTTACCTCTAATTATACCTCTGAAAATCAGATGCTAAATATTTATGGTGAGTATTGGATTCCATCATACATTTAAATAAGTTGTTTCTTTTGTTCCTGAGGAAACTGAAACTGTAAATCCGGTCAGCGAAATCTTATTTGGTAGTCAGGTGATAGATTGCTAAAGATTAAGAAGAAAGAGGTGATAAAAACATCTGTGCAGGGTTATGTGGTGTTGGTTTAATATGGAGCAGCTTTCTCTTAAGACAAAATGTAGGTCTGGAATATGCACTCAGATTTTTTTTCTTCATTGTGTACTTCTACTATTTACTCTGCATTCAGATCCCTGCGTGGCGTGCCCACTGGTATAAGGAGTTTTTTTGTGGTATATTAAATAGCGAGATGAAGCCAAATTTTGCCCATAGTTTTGTGTGTGTAAACAGGCACAACTCCACTGACATAATTGAAGTTACCAATTTATACCATAGGCGAGCTACGGCCAAGGAATTAATCAAAGAGCAAATTCCCTATTTGTGTAAATCATAAAATCACATTGAAATCAATGACAGTCTGTCAGTTTATACCATTAAAAAACAATTTCACAAACATTTCTGAAGATGTTTTATATTTCACAGTCTTTAAAAATGGATCAACTTTTTGGTTTTGGAAATATTTTTACCGAACTTTTATCAGTCTTTGTAGAAAATTTTGTTTACTGACTGATTATGCAGGATTTTGAAGTAGTTTGTTAAAAATTTCTGTTAAAATATTGATTTGTTTTGCAGAAAAAATCACATAAAGGGACAATATTATGCAAAAGCTTTCATTTTTGACATGTAATTTTTGACAAATTTCAGTGTGAAATACCTTGACCAACCTCTCCTCTTGCTACAAATAAAATATGAAGAAATATAACCTCTTTGTGTAATGTACTTAATATTAGGCAGTGAAGATAGAGAGGCAGTGCTGAGTACTGGCCATAGCAGAAGTGGGGGAATTAAGACTCGAGCGATTCTGGGATCTCCATTAACTCCCAGTGATTTTAGGCAAGTCACTTAATGCTTCTGTGCTTCAGTTTATCCATTTCATATTTCTCTGTAGATATGTAACTCAAAAAATCTCACCAAAATTTTTCAATATTTTCAACTTTCAAAAAAAATGGCAATTTTCAGACTGATTTTTGTAGCCAAAATTATTGAAGGTCTCAAAAGATGGCTTATTATGATTGCAACCATATTAGAGTTAAGAACTATCTGTATTATCGATCCTTCCCTATTTCTGTTTATTCTGAAGCATACTGCAGTTTTATTGTAAATCTGGGCACGTTCTATACAGAATGACACTATAGAAAGAATCTCAATGTTGCCTGTTGAGATCTGTCACAATGCTCATGCTCGAACACCGCTGTCTACAAGTCATGTACTAAATATAATTGTTTGAGACTGAAATGTTTGGCATAATGGTATTACTCTAAATTGCCTCCTGGGGCTTGTTGGTGATATGCTTTTGCAGCTTTTGTCCCCAAGGAATCATTTAATTTTTCTTCAAATACTTCTGGCATCAGTTCAACAAATCGCTGCTTGTTGTGATAACAGCTCAGTCCAATTCACAATAAATATACAATGAAAGTGCAAAACACTGTGTTTATAGAGCTAGCTGTTGTACAGACAGCAGCAGTTTGCCAATACTTCTCAGATGTTCAGTTTTCACATCCAAAAAGCTCTATACTACATATGCCCAGAATACTCGGAAGCAAGAATCTATCTACTTTATGTAGGTTCTTATGGAGGGGCCGATTACGGTTGTATTTTGCATGTCGGTGTAACCGAGTCCTTTTTTCCAAAAAAATTTAAATTACAAAAGCTCTGTTTTGTTACTTATTTACTACTTATAAACATTACTTCTGGGGTAGGGAAGGAGGATTTGAATGCACAGGGTTAACTAAGATAAATAATGCTTTGAAATTCTGCAGTACCTTTCACCTGAAGGTTTCAAAGCTCTTTGTTAACAACAGCCCTTATAATATCTCTGTAAGGCAAGTAAACATTATTAGAGGGGGAGCTGGTAGTAACCCTATATTAAAGTTGGGTAACACTTTTCATTAGAAGGAATTCTCCCTCTCGCTCTCTGTGAGGGGAAAAAGCTCTTTGATTCCAAGTCTTTGTGCTGTGAAATTTCATGCAGTTGTGTGTTATAAACTTTTATAAAACGGACGTCTTTTCTGCTGGCTGCATTCCTCGGGGAAATTTTATCAGCATGCCAAAATAACTGCACACAATCCATCTGAGCACCCAGGGCCAGCTGCCACAAAACTAGCAAGAATCTACATAGTCCTGGGGACACCTGCGAGCTGCCCAAGCAGCTGTAGTTGCAGTGAGGAAGGGAAGGCTCGGCTCTTCTCCCCCACTGTGAGCACTGGCACATGGTCCTGGCTTCTAGGTCTGGCAGGTGTCTCCCAACTCCTAGCGGGAGGGGAAGGGCACTGAAGAGAGAGAGCCATACTGGGACAGGACCCAGCACATGGTGCCTGTAGCCCATGAACCCTTTTTCCTGCTGAAAGCTTAGTAGAAGTCTTCAAATCTTGTTAATGATGCCTGAGGGAGCTGTTGAAGCTCTACATAGCAGGATTTTTTTTTACCTTTTTCCTTTAAAAAAAACCCACCAAAAAATTTCAGAGAGTTATGTACAAAAAATCTGAGATAAAAAAGCATTTAGGTTACAAAGTCAAGCAGTCAAAAGCTAAGAAATATCACATTTGTGGTTGCCCTGAATCCTTAATTCCGTACCTTTGTGTATATGTTTTATGATGCAGTCTCTAGTGGACATAACATATTAGAGACACAAGATCGGTGAGGTAATATCTTTTATTGGAGCTACTTCTGCTGGTGAAAGAGAGACAAGCTTTTGACCTACATCGCGCTCCTCTTCAGGTCGCAGTCTGATCACATACTGTCTTTTCCACAAGACCCCTGCTTCATACAGTGCACAGGTTGGACACCTGAAGGAGCAGAATTATGATCGCAAAGATCACCATAAATCTGGCACTTCCTAACTTTTGAGCCCTTATATCTGCAACCTAAATAATTTCTTTTAACAAGTTTTCTTATGTAACTATACCCCTTTTACAGCTGGGGAAACTGAGACACAACTTGATTTTCCCAAGATCACCCTGTAAATCATTGGCAGAGTTAGGTGTTGAGACCCAGAATTCTAGACTACCAGATGTTCTGTAACCATTCATGGTCCTTCTTAGATGCTTATCCTCTTCCCCTCTGGCAACTGATTGGCTGCCTTTCAAGATGGCCTCTTCTTCCCTGTGTGTGCGCACTCTTGCTCTATCTGTGAAATGATCCCTCTCCCCGTCCCTCCCCCCCACTACCTCTAATTCTATTCTGTCTGTACTTCTTATGGGCTATTTTCCTTCCTTTATGTACTGAGGTTTTCTTTTCTGCATAATAATGTGGTCAAGTCATGTAGATTCTGTTGTTAATTTTTCAAGAAAATGGGTCAAAAGGTTTGAAATTTTCCACAGTCTGTTCTTTCATTCCTACGATGCTACAGACACAGAAATAATAAGGATGGGATATATATGCAATATTTTGATCCTTTTTAAAATGGAACTTTTATTTAGCCACATCTGATAGACTATATTACTTCCATTGTCTCACAAGGGGCTCAGTTTCCACCTTCATTCTTTGATGCACTTTATTTTGGAAAGAGAAAGATAAAAAGTGTCAAAAGTTGCTCAGTCAAATTTTAAGCCTTGTTAAATGTTTTAAATAGAGCTCATAGTTCATGTTACTTCTATTCTAAATTATTTACTGTCGTTTCCATTGTATTTGAAGCTTATTTTGAATATTGAGGAATTAATTGCTCATTTTGAATCCCAAAGATAAAATGTGTTGATCTTTGGCCTTCTTCCAATTCTTAACTAGTTTGGATAGTCATATCGTTTGTGTATTTTTAACTGCGTCCCGTAAAATAGAAGTGCAAAACTGCATCCTGTTTCCCCCCCACTTACAATAAATGGCTTTTTGTTTATGTCCTATTTACAGCACAGCAACTTGTCAATCATATCAAAGAATCCATCTGACATTCAACAGGGTCCTGACACCCTTTCACCCAGGGTGAAAGCAGCCAGCCAGTTGCTGTCACTAGTGATATGGTTTGTAAAATATTGTCTTTTATTTCAGGAAGTTGGATGCTTTCATCTATGATGCAGCAGTGTTGAATTACAAGGCTGGAAGAGATGAGGGCTGCAAACTTGTAACGATAGGCAGCGGATACATCTTTGCCACTACGGGTTATGGAATAGCTCTCCAGAAAGGGTCACCTTGGAAGAGACAGATTGACCTGGCACTCCTTCAGTTTGTTGGTGATGGTACGGCCAAACCTTTCTTCTACCTCTATTTTGTGTGCGCAGATAGTTACTTTACTTTGTTGATCTGAGTCGTATTATTCAAGAAATTTTTTTAAAAAAAAAAATCTCTTTCTAGGTGTTTGAGACAGATGGTTTACACACCAAATTAACCAAGTGATTCCCTTCAACTCAGTCCAATCATCCTATTCTCCAAGATCGTTGGGTCATGTGTTCAGTAAAAGAATACTTCCACATATCATACCCCACACAACGATGCCAAATCCATGGGTTTTGATGCTAGAAACAATGTCTGGATGCCTAAATCAGTGAATGGTATTCTGGTTACGAAATGTTCATGGGCAGTTGTCAGAATCAGGGTTTTTGCAAGTATACTTCGCAGTATCATAGCTCTTACAAAAAAATCTGAGAGGACTCAGCAAACATTCAAGAATTGAGCCTCACAAAATCCAACTGAAGTACATTAAGAACTTGTGTGTGCCCCCAGGCGCAAACTACCTGATTCAAAATCCCACTGAATGCAAAGGTAAGATGCCCATTTACTTCAGTGGACTCTGGATCAGGTCAAAAGTGGTAAAATAAATTGCCTAGTAACTTGAGACAGTGAAAGAGCAGAGAATAGAACCCTGAGATGTAAATTACATCATAGTTGCAAAAATAACATTAGGTGCATAATAAACTAAATAAAAATATGCTTCTCTGCAAAGGAGCGGTTAATTTATGTTGGCCCATATTATGATACTTCACAAAGCTTATTTATTACCTTTCATACATAATAATATTTTTCCTAATATGTTTTCCTTTTCAAAAACATGCTTTGTAGCTCCTGTGAGAGGGCAGACTTGGGCACAAAATGATGCCTTGCTGTATTTGCAACTATTTCTTCCTGTACACACACCCAGGGCCAGATTTATACCTTACTTGCCCCTGGGCACAGCATCTGCAGTGCCCCCCACCACCTACAGTGGATCTTCATGTTTTTTGAATGGGAGTAAAGGGGGAGTCAACAACGACAGGAGAGACGGGGGCTGGGCGGGCCAGCTCCAGGTACAGGCTGGATAGGGGAGGAGAGGGGCTGGGGCAACAAGCTCGGCAAGCTTCATGTAGAGGGAATATGCTCATCCCTGGGCTCCAGTGACTGGCCTGGCAGAGGTGTAGCCTCAGAGGGGAAAGCAGGAGCAGGGCAGCAGAGACCTGGCAAAGAGGAGGAGCAAAGGTTGGACCCAGATTTCTCGCACTTCTGTGGAGCCCCCAAATTGCCTGGGAGTCTTGGAGACAGGTCCCACAGACCAGTGCAGTAATCTGCCAATGTTTAGGCACCCCTAGAACACTGGTGCCTCTAGGCACCTTCCTGCTATACCTACCTGGAAATCTGGTTCTGCACACAGCCCTTATTTTTGTCTACTTTAAGCGCTTAATCTTTTTTTTTTTTTTTTTTTTTTAAAGCCTTTATAAATTATTTTGATTTCATTCTATGCTTCATTTTTTCCCTTTATTTTCTTCATCATTTTTCTTCAGACGTTGAGTAATTCTCTTGTTTATTTGATCTCCCAGTCTACTCTTTACTTTTCTTAATACATCCTGTGTAAACAGCCTCACTTTATTGAAGAAGTCAATGCAAAACATGTGGTGGTGAAGTCTAACGAAGACTTAAGAGTTGACAATTAGCAATGTCTATTAGGGGGATAAATTGATTTTCTGAATCTTGCTAAATCTGGCAAATTTTGTAGAGTTACAATGACTATAGTAGGAGCAAAGTGCATTTAAAAGGAACATTATTGAACAGTGCTGACTCTGAGTTTAAAGTGCTTGTTTTCCTGACATTTACTCAACAGTGACAGATTTAAATGAAGATTTCCTCTCCCTCTCTCTCTGTCTCTCTCTGTCTCTCTCATTTATATACTGATTTCAAAGGCCTCAGAGTCAGTTTAAAACAGATTCCTTTTTTGATTGAGTAATTTCCAAAGAAATTAGCTCCTCCTGATTAAATGCCTCTCTCCCAATACACTTCAAGCAGAACCCCCAGCCCTCAGCCCCACCGCAATGACTGGTTGTTAAATGACAAGAGTAGATCACTCTCTTCTTTAGGTTTTGAAGCTTATGGGGCCAGCAGAGTTTCTTCACCAGAGTGAGACGTTTAACACTTTCACTGAGTGCACAATATTTCAATAAATGTACAGCTGTTATGAAAATTCCTGCATTCTGAATGGCTAACAGTGGCCTCCATCTGGTCAGGGTACAGAAATGCTATGTGGTTATTTTGAATTATTGTGCTCAGTCACTCATGCAGATTTCTCACCCCCCAGCCATATTGGAGGGAATGGCATAACTGAGAGACAGATATACATTTATGGGTCAATAACTGAGGATATCTAATAGGTAAACTAAATACTTTTCAGTATAATTGAAGGACAGTGTCAGATGGAATAGAAATGTGCCACAGGGTAGTAGTCCCCACTTCATAAACATCAAGACAAAATAAAGACATGAATTTTCAAACATCAAAGGTGTGAATGTTCCAATACATTGATTTTATTTCATTATGCAAAATTGCTGGAATGAATATAATCATCTTGTCTGATTAAATTTTGTCTGCAGTAGAGCAACAGTTACTCATGGGACCATTACTGATCTGTTGGATTCAGAATGACCTACCATAGAAACATTATTTACTACTGCCAGCTCCTGATCAAATAAGCCAGAAAACCTCAATACAAAATAAAATTACATACTCTGTTTTTATGAATTAGCTAGATTCCAACTGGTTACATTATATTTATTTTCATTTTTTTCTTTATTCAGTGTGCAATGGCCAACTGTTCTGAGATTGTTTAGATGTTTGGTATTTTCTCCATTTTATAGATAAGGAAAATGAGGCACAGTGGTTAAATTATTTGCTCAGGGCCACAGAGGGTATCATTGTCACAATCTGGATAAGAATACCAGGTTCCTATGTCTCACAATATGGGATTAATACTATTGGACCCTGCTGTGGTCTGATGTAATGTTGTTTGCTGATAAAATCTCTTCATAGCCTAATCTAAATTAGTGTGAATTATGAATTACAAAATACACATTTTTGAATTCTGAGTCCTTTTCATCTTTTTTTATTTGCCATACTCCTATGTAAAAGAAAAAATTGTTTTGCAAACAATTCAGATTCTCTATTGAAAATTAGTAACTAGGTTACCTGCATTTTGGGAAAAATAGAGAAAAAACTAACAAAGATGTTGAAAAATTTCTGGGCAAAACTCCTTTCTCCAAACACAGAACAAAGAATTTTCTGAAATTTAAAATAGGTGTGTGAGGAGAGACGTGTGTGTGTGTGTGTGTGTGTGTGTGTGTGTGTGTGTGTGTGTGTGT
>ML685786.1:20268646-20352247 GCA_007922175.1 Pelusios castaneus
TGTGTGTGTGTGTGTGTGTGTGTGTGTGTGTGTGTGTGTGTGTGTGTTGCAGGAGGGAAGAAGCTACAGATTATGATTAGACGTGGCAGTCTCTTTGATACAATAAATTGGCTACCTTTGATCATGACAGGTACCATATTTGATGATGTGGATGGGGCAAAATAAGTAAGATTTTCCTGTAGGTACTTTTCTTTTACCTGTGGAATGGTTTAGATCACGAATACTCGTGTCTAGAATCTTGGTTTTGATTAGTTTAAAATAAAAGAAATAGTTGAAGAAATTTCTTTTAAAACTTTATAAAACATGATTAATTTACTACACTTCAGCTTAAAAAAGACTGTGGTATAAATGGTATTTGTCTGAACACAATTAGACACTAGGCAGAAATTTCATAAATAAACCATGGGGAATATGAACATAGTTGCAAAATTGTTTTGCCAGGCTTTTTTTTCTGCCGGTACGCACTGGTACGGCGTACCAGCACCTATTTTTCCCTGGCTGGCACCATTCCCCAGCCAGGGGCTGCGGTCAGCAGGGGAAAGGAACGGGTCTCCCTTCCCCTGCTGACCCCGGCCCCCAGCTGGGCAGTGAGGTTGGCAGGCGCCAGGAGTGGTGAGCAGCTGCAGGCCAGAATCCAGCCTGTGCACACCTGGGAGCTGCGGCCAGGCTGGAGCCTTTTCAGATCTCCTGCCCTGAGCGTGCTCAGACAGAACGTGTTCAGGGTGGGAGCAGTCTGCCACGACTCTGACCACCCATGCAGCTCCAGCCAGGTAAATGGGGAGGGGACTGGGAGGGTCCTGGGGGGAGAGAAGAGCAGGGAAGGGGCCCCAGGGGGAGGGGGAGTGGGGAAAAGACCTGGGGGGGCGAGTGGAGCTGGGAAAGGGCAGGGGAGTGAGGAAGGGGCCGGGGTAGGAGGAAAAGAGGAGCGGAGAACTGGCAGGGGAGTGGGGAAGGGACCGGGGGGAGGCAAGAGGAGTGGGGAACCGGCAGGGGAGTGGGGAAGGGATCTAGGGGGGCAAGAGAAGCTGGGAACCAGCAGGGGAGTGAGGAAGGGGCTGGGGAAGGGTGAGGGAAGTGGGGAAGGGGGTTGAGGAACTGGTGGGGGGAGGCAGGGGGGCCGAGAGGAGCAAGAGCAATGGGGAACTGGTGGGGAGGAGGCTGGGGGGAGGCAAGAGGAATGGGAAAGGCGTGGAGGGGGGGCCAAGAGGAATGGGGAGCCAGCAGGCGGGCGGGGCTGAAAGGAGTGGGGCCCAGGGAGTGTGTGTGTGGGGGGGGGGGGGCGGGTCCTGGGAAGGCTGCTGGGGGCCGGCGGTGGTGGAGGGTCCTGACACCCCCTGCCCAGCACCACTCTTGCTGGCATACCGGCACTTTTTTTGTTTGTTTGTTTTTTTAGAAAAAAAGCACTGGTTTTATCCATTTATAGTATAAAAGGATTTCTGGGCCACTCAGGGTCTCTGAAATATGCATTTTCTGTTCCAACGAACCCCCTTAAATTTGTAAAAATCCCTAAACAACATGTGTGGTCATAACTTAAGATGTAGGGTGGTTTCCAACATAGAGCTAGAAGGAAGGAGTTCCCTGAATATCCACTTCCTGCAATAAGAGGGCACCATTTACATTATATACCCCAATTCCAAAGGGGTAGCTGTGTTAGTCTATTGTAGAAAGACAACAGAGTCCTGTGGCATTTATAAAGACTAACAGATTTATTTATCACCTCTATCAAAGATAATTTCCGCTAAATTCTGGGGGAATATTTCTTCTTGTCTCCAAGTTTGGAGATATGAAAATATATAATCTTAAGGAAAGGGAAATTGAGAGTTAATATAAAGACTAAATCCTCAAGTGAAAACTCTGGCATTGAATGTTAAAATTGAATGTTAAAAATAAAAGGGAACAGAGCACTAAAAAATATAGAGAAAGACTCAAATCCGCAAGCAACGAGATAATGTAAATGACTTGGTCCAGCTCCAATCTCAGTGGTTCTATCCAATAATCCCTTTAGGTAGGATTTTGTGTTACTCAGTTTTGAGCCATCAGAAGGGGTGGATCCAGATGCCAGAGAGGCAGATCATTTCAGTATTTCACTGAACATTTTGCTAAGTTGTCAAATGAAACCAAAAAGTAAATATTTGGGGGAATCTTAATATAATCGTCACAGGAGAGCTACATCAGGGGTTAAATCTGGTTCCTTGAGTAAACATACGAACTATTGATTGTATAAATACAGTACTTCACTCACTTGTGTAGGGTTTGCTCTTTAAAATGAAGCCTATGAAAGAGCAAAGTGTATGGTAGCAGCTAATTGCTCTTCATTATTGACAATAATCTGTTTATCTCTTTCCAAAGGGGTAGCCCTGTTAGTCTATTGTAGAAAGACAACAGAGTCCTGTGGCACTTTTAAAGACTAACAGATTTATTTATCGCATGAGCTTTCGTGGGAGAAAATCCCACTTCGTCAGATGCTTTGAAGATGGGAAATTTACAGAATGGGAGGAAATTAATTGCAGGGGTGTGTATGACATAGCATCAGGTCAGGCTGTAACAGCAAATCAAAATAGGTGTTAGGATTCAAACACTGGGGAACAGCACATAGAGGAGGGTGAGGTCAAATCACCTGTTGTAATGAGAGAAAAATCCATAGTCCCTGTTTAACCCCAAGGCAACTGAGTCAAATTTGCATATAAATTCGAGTTCTGCAGTTTCTCTTTGAAGCTGTGATTTGTTATTCATCTGTTTCAACACAGCTATTAACAAGTCGTCAAGGGAGTGAGCAGGGAGATTGAAGTGTTCCCCTATTGGTTTTGTAGTGTTGCAATTTCTGATGTCAGATTTGTGTCCATTTATTCTTTGGCGCAGAGACTGTCCTGTTTGTCCAATATATAAGGCAGAGGGGCATTTCCGGCACATGATGGCATGAATCACATTGGTGGATGAGCGGTGAACGAGCCCTTGATGGAGTAGGTGGCTTGATTTGGTCCTGTGATGGTGTCTTCAGTGTAGATACGAGGGCAAAGTTGGCAGCGTGGTCCGTTGCAGGGATATGTTCCTGCTTTAGTGTTTCTGTTTTATGATCTGTAGTTGCTGGTAAGTATCCTTTTAAGGTTAGGGGGCTGCCTGAAAGCAAGGAGAGGTCTGTCTCCCAAGGCTTGAGAGAGTGAGGGATCATCTTGTAAAACAGGCTGTAGATCTTTGATGATGTGTTGAAGAGGTCTGGCTTGGGGGTTGTAGGTGGTGACCAGTGGCGTTCTGTTGTTGTTTTTCATGGGCTTCTTCTGCAGTAGTTGACTTCTGGGTACCCATCTGGCTCTGTCAATTTGTTTCTTCACTTCTGCGGGTGGGTACTGTAGTTTTAAGAATGCTTGGTAGAGATCCTGAAGGTGTCTGTCTCTGTCTAAAGGGTCAGAGCAAATGCAGTTATATCTTAGGGCTTGACTGTACACAATGGATTGTGTGGTGTGTCGAGGATGAAAGTTCGAGGGATGTAGGTAACTATACCGATCAGTAGGTTTGCGTTTTAGGGTGGTCTTTATGTGTCCATCGTTAATTTAATAGTTACTCCTTGTTTGTTTTGTTATGACTTTGGGCATTTTTAACAAAACAAAGGAAATGAACAGGTAGAGTCATAAAATAGAATAATGGGATATGGGAGTGGTGCCTCCCTGTACCTATTGATTAGAGCAGGGGTTCTCAACCTCTGTGTCGGGATACATTACTGTGTCGCCACACAGTGGTAAGTATGTCGTGGAAAGCTGGGGAGATGGCTGGATTTGCCTTGGAGGGGGTGGGCTAGTGTGTCCTGTAGGGTTATGATATGCAACCAAGTGTGTTGCAACCTGCAAAAGGTTGAGAACCACTGGATTAAGGTGGTCCCTTGGGAAGAAGGAGACCTGGGTTTGAATTCCCTCTAGGGGATTTAGTGACTTGCACCAGGATTCACCACGAGGCTATTGCGTGTTTCTCAGTGTCGCCTATTTAAGCTGTCCTGCTTTGTATAAAATGCTTGAATGCCATAGTGAGAAAGACTTTGTTGTTATGGCACTCAGCTGCATTCAAGTCCCAGCAGAGATTAGGGATTTGAACCTGGGTCTTCCACATCACTGCTATAACCACCAGGCTATCGAGTGTGTGTGCGTGGAGCAAAGGCGCAGTTAGGCCTGATAGAAGCCTGCTGTGATTAAGGGTTTTATAGTTTATAGTAGGTGTGAGACAATTCAGAGTAATCATGTTTGTGGGGATAACAAAAGTTAAAATACCTATAAAGGTAGAAAAGACTCGTCCAAGTTAGCACTAAACTTGTAGTGAAAGAGATGGAGAACTGATATGAAAATAAGAAACTAATACATGCATGCGAGAAAAGATAACCAATGTTATAAACAGTGAGCCTAATGAAGGGAAGCTGAAGCTGAGAATTTTCCTTTACTGGAGGTTACTGTGTAGTGAGACCTTCTTAACCCACTTGTGAATAACCGATTGTGCTTGCTAGTGTTTTGCCTTAATAAAGGTGTGATAGGCCCATCTACTGAGGGATGAGTTTCACTCCAATGGGGGGCACCACCCCCTCCTTGATTTTGTGAATGGCACCCAAATATTCTTCTGAATCTAGACCAAAAAACTGAAATGAACTATTTCAACATATATATCTTTTTTGTTTGGATCAAAACAAATAGCAGTAATTGACTCAAATTTGTGAATTGTTTTGGTCAGCACAATCTGCATTTTTCAGTGGAAAAAGCGTCTGCTGAAAAAATTCACCCAGCTGTATTCTCAAGTTGTTCTTTAATAATTGCGTTTGTTCAAATCAGTTAAACTAAGTGGCCTACAACTGTGTTTATATGAATAGACAACATAACTCATTAAGTTTTTGGTTCCTGATTTGCAAAATTGTGTAAGCCTATCTACCACTAGCCTCCAATATTTTCAGCCTCCTGTTAGGCCCCGTGAAGACCCAGGCAAGATCTATTCACCTTCTGATTCAGTTTTGACTGTGTGTTTCCATTGGTGACAAAACAGTAATTTTAGAAAATATGCAGAAAAATAGTTCAAATTTCACAGTGTAATTTCTGAATCCTTGTATGGCTCCAGGGATAAGGCTAGGAACAGAATCAGTGCCACCTAATACATTTGGGAGGAGGCATTTCCTTGGATTAGGGACAAATGAGTAGAAGGGTAGAGAGGTCAAGAAAGATGGAATGATGGGTGACATGAGGATGGATGGTATAAAGAAAAGGAGCAGAGAGTCATTGGACAAGTTGTGGATAGGAACAGTAGGATTGAAGAGAGAAGAGCAGAAGTTGGAAGGGAGTTAAGGAGAAGCAGACAGGCAATGGCAGCAAGATAGAGGGCATCAGTAGAGAAGGAGCTGGAAAAGAGATTTAGTGGCTGGGCATGAGTGTGGGAAACAGTTTGGAAGACCACTAGCTGCGCTGCCTAGGTGAAATCTCAGTCATATGCCAGGAATTTGAGGAAGGGAGGAGCCTATTATGCTAGCTGATGTTAAGACGATCAATTGAGTGAGGTTCTGGGAAGAGGCCCCCCTGGAGAGTAGCCGTCCTTTAAAGATTAACTGATGTAGCAGAGTTGAGGGTTTGACCCTTAAAGCTATAGCCTTTGAAAGAAACCAGTGGGAGGAAACATTTTGTTGCTTGGATTTCCACAGACAGGCATTAAGACAGGCATTATCCTATTAATAAATCCTTCTAGATTGTAGTTAATTTTTATGAGCTGTAGAGCTGCTTTATATATTGACTGAGAATCTCAGTGAGTGGGTGTCTCTTTCACACCCCTGTGTGGGAAAATGCAACTGTGGAACAAAAGATTTCTCCTTAAATCTCTGCGAGAAAATCCCTAATCTGACCCCTGCTTTTTTTTTGTTTTTTTTTGGGGGGGGGGGGGCGCGGGGGGAATAAGTCTTCCAAACTGCTGTTTCAATAATAATACATTGTGACTCAAGCCGTACATTAAAGGGCCAGAAGATGTACACTGTGATTAAAAGTATGTATTTACAGGCTGTGCTGCTTAGGCAGAACGCATCTGCGTGCCCAGTGATTTTCTGTTTATATATTTAGTGTCCTCCTTAAGCAGTGGGTGGAACAAATGTGACCGGAGAGTTTGAGTGAATATGTGGGGGCGTGTGTGTAGCTGCACAGGAGTGAGTGAGAATGTGATGTTGGAAATCGTGCTTAGCTGTTCTGCTTTTATTCATCCTTGAATAACAGGGTCATGCAGACTTTAGTCATTAACTCTCAATAAGTTCATAGCTATTACTCAGTCCTTTTGTTCTTTTCAGATTTTTAACAAGTCAACAGTCATCCAGAAATGGCATATTATATGTGTCATTACATGATTTTGAGGGTTCTGAGCAAAGAGACTTGGAATTTTTAAATTCAGTAGTTGCAGACTTGTGGGGGGGAAGGGGGGTGTAAAATACCTGCTGTGTAACTAGCTTGAGTGGATACTTAAGAGTTTAAGAGCCAAACATTCAAACAGTGCCAGATTTTGACCCCCTTGCTCAGGATGTAAGTAGTCCCTTATTCCATAAGTAGCTTTATTGATTTCAGTGGAAGAACTCACCAAGTTAGGTGCTAACTGGAGCAATGCAGCAGAATCTTTCCCTAAATTTTGTTAACCGTGTACAATTTATACAATACATGCAAGCAGATGAGTCTGCTCTTGTGGCACAGGTACGAATGCCTGTTCACAATGATACCCGGTTAGAAGTTTTGGACTGGAATACAAACATATTTTGCAGAGTTGCTGTAGTTGTTGCAGTATGCAGTATGTTGTTGTGGCCATGTTGGTCCCAGGATATTAGAGAGACAAAGTCGGTGAAGTTACATCTTTTACTGGATCAACTTCTGTGTGTGAGGGAAACAAACTTTCAAGCTACACAAAGCCCCTCTACAGGACTTGAGGTTACTAAATGCATGCCTTCATATAAGATCAGAAACTTCTCTTTCTCACTAAAAGGAGTTGGTCCAAATACAGATATGGCCTCACCCTCCTTGTCTTTCTAATATTTTACCAGATCATTCTAGCAACATGATTTGTTTCATACAGATTTTCATTCATATGTTGTCCTGGAGCCTCAAGCAGAAGCCACAAACTTAATTGCTGAAGGTGTGGAGAATCTTTAGTTTATTCTTATTAGTAGCCCATTTCTGTTTCTATCTTCTCTTGCCCTATGACCTCCTCCTTCAGGAAGGACTGGCCAGGTCTTTAGGTGACCCTGAGGATGTGTTAGAACCAAATATTCTACCAAGTTGAACTCATATAACAGAATTCTAAAATATTTAAATTAAATTCTGGCCTAATTTACATCCTGTGTAATCTCATTAATATCAAAGGTTTATACAGAAGAACAGAACTGAATCTGGGGTCGCTGAACTTAATGTTTTCAATGTGGAAAGCCTGGCCTTTTTTCCATGTTTGCTGAAAACAGTGTGAGTGGGAAGCCTGGGAAATTCTCAGTCTCATAAGACATTGAGAATAGAAGGAAATCAGTGGGTCTTCTGAGCTCAGACTGGAGCCTGGCTATAAGATCCTGTGAGGTATGAAGGCCCCAGAGTTCAAGTATGGAAGTCTACACAGCAAGGAATTAGCCCCACGGCCTGAGCCTAAGTCAGTGGGCACATGCCAGCCACAGCTGTCTAGTTGCTGGGTAGACATAACTTATGGGGCTATCCCTTCTTTCCCTACTGTAAGGAGCTGTCATACCTTGCAGAAGTTTTGGGCACCTTTCCACAGAAATGGAGAAGGGTAACTCCTCCCAGAGCAGAGCCTCAGAGGATGTATGAATATGCATACACAGTAATAGTTATAGTAACAAGTACTAAAACTTGGGGGAGACCCCTGAAAATGTTGTCTGTAACCAAGAGCTATTACTGACAATATTCTCAATTGTTTCCAGGGTTATAAATAAACTGTTATGAGTAAAGTCTCTCTCTGTGCGTGTGGGTATATTTAGTAACTGTTGTAACACTTCTTTCGCATTTAACTCTGCATAATACATATCTAGATCCTGAAAAGACTACTCTGTGTTCAGTGCCACATCAGAAAATTAATCTGAGGTACAGGAAAAGGAAAGTTCCAAAGGGTAGCCGTGTTAGTCTAGTTCAGCAAAACAAACAAGGAGTCTGGTGGCACTTTTAGGGTGCGTCTACACTTAGAAATTAAGTCGACATAAGGAGGCTTAAATCGACTTAATTTACTCTATGTCTACACTGGGCTTTCCTTAATTCGACTTAAGCTCCTCCTTAAGTCGAATAAAGGAAACGTTAGTTTGAATTAATAACACCTCATTTTAATTTGAACTAGCGCTTAAGTCGACTTTATTAAGTCGACTTACACCAATGGAGATGCAGAATAGTGCCTAGTTGGACCTTTTTAAGTCGACTTAAAATGTTAAGTCAACTTAATAAGGCCAGAAAGGGGCCACATCTACACTTGAAAAGTTAAGTCGACTTTTGTTAAGTAGACTTAATAAGGTCCACTTTATGTCGACTTAACGTCGCCTTATTAAGTCGACTTCATAAAGTTGACCTAACTTTTCAAGTGTAGACATAGCCTTAAAGACTAACAATGAGGAACTTTCAGAATGGGAAAGGAAAGAAAACATTACACCTAACATTAGTACAGTGCCTTCCCCACTTAGGTGATCATAGGTTCTTTATTAAGAGAATTATTTACAGAGGGTTGGAACTGAGACTATCTTTCAAAGTACATGCGTGAGGACTAGCTTCCTGTGTCTTTCCCAGACTCTTCCTTCCTGCATTCTATGGATCTCTTTCTTAATTCCGTGCAGGTTGCTACAGCAGTTTGCTTGCCCATAGTTTAAATCTAACCTCTCCTCCTCACTCTAGAAAATGATAATCAGTTCTGGATTGGCCCAATACTTGGATCAGCTCTCACTGATCAGGGCTGCAGGACTTTCCATTAGATCTGTCTTTTCTTGTTTTGGTTTTGGATTTCGGGTTGTTTTAGGAATTCTGTTTTGTTGTGTTCATCCTTCAAAGCTGCATCTCATTTGCAGACAAGAGTGCATATGGGAGCTTGTGGTCCTTCAAAGGATGGAAAGCGGTCATTTGTGAACAGCAGATCAAATGTTAAAATGGGGATAAAACTGACTTCCTGCCTCTCTATATTTGAAGTGAGGGTGATGGTATGCATTAAAATTAAAGAATGAAAATGTTCCTGGGGACGTGTGTAGAATACTTTTAAGGCATCATACTGGGTGGAAGCAGGAACATTCTGCTGCTAGTGCTGCTTGTGGCAACCACTCTAAAACCCAAAATCCCCTGGTGATTTAACTCACCCTCTTTTCACCACTATTTTTCCTTACTGGCTTAATTTAACCTCGTGGTGGCCCACAGGAGGCACCTTAAGGATAGACCTCAGCTGGGCTCCTGCTACAAATTTGTTGTTTCAGTGTATCTGCACTCAAGAAGGGAGGATACACTCAGGGTACAACTTCACTGACGGAAGCAAATGAGCCGCCATCAGATCGATCTTTAGGGATCGATTGAGGGGGTCAATGGAGACAGGCTCAATTGATCCAGAAGTTGGCATGGTAAAATCATCCCCTCAAATGGAGCAGCGCGGTGAAGACACCATGTAGAAGAGGAGTTACAAAGTCGATGGGAATTACACAAGCTATTCTGCGTAGCTTGTGTAATTCCCATCAATTGCTGCTGAATTTCCAGATAAGTGTAGACCAAGGCTTAGACTCAACTTTCAGCATACACTGCCTCTGCCCCAGTTCCGGAATTCTTCAGAACCAAATAGGCAACCACTTCCTTTAGCACTTTCATCACCTAATGAAAGCATTCTTCAGCATGGAAATTCCCAAGATACAATAAGTAATGCAATTCAACACTCGGCAAAAGCGACATTTGATTGTTGTGTCCAGTGCAATAGTGAGAATTGATGCTTAATCTGAAATTATGCAAATCATTGTTTTGGGTTTGTTGGGGGCAGGGGGAATACAGGGGGTGTTTTTTAGTTATTTCAACAAAATTGTTTTGGATCAACCTGAAAATAAAACTTGTTGTGAATTGAAAATTCAAAAAGGAGATTCATTTTAGATCAAATGAAACAGTTCATTTAGATTTCAAGTGCTTTTTAAATGTTTTAGAATTGAAATTGAAGGAATTTTTTGAAGGAAAAGTTGTTTTGAAAAAATCAAATTCACAAAATATTTTGGTGGTGTTGCCTGTCTAAAAATGTTTCAGATGAAAAATTTTGCTCAGCTCTCGTACTGAAAATTAGATAATTGACATAACAACAGCCATATTGGGTCTGGCCAATGGGATTATCCTTACAGTAGAATCAAAATTCTCTTTGAAGCCAGTCTTGATTAGGCATTTTTTGTCTTTTATATTTCTTGGATCATTAGCCTCTCTAGTTCTCATGATGTTGTTATACCCATCAGGAATGGACCAAATAAGAGGCTGTGAGATACAGAGCAAGAATTTAAGATTCTGAGTTTAGGCTAGAATTTCTGGTTTAGGTTTGAGGTCACACTCTGAGGTGTATGGTTGTACTAAAAACTTGCCATGTTTTCATAAGACTTTGGTCCCAAGTGGCTTAAATTTCACAAAAAGCTGTTCTCATGAACCTGGGCAGCATCCAAATGTACTTTGGAAAGCAAGCCCTTCCTTACCAGTTGGTATCTGAGCCAAACCCAGAATCTTAAGGTGGGTTTGAGTGCAGAAGTTTGAATTCAACCTCTTTAGTGAAATCTGTGGAGGGAATTCAGTTGTCAGTTTTAATTTCCAAGCCGTATCTGTGGTGAAATATCTTAAATAGAAGGTTTTACAAAAATTAAATGATCTACTGTAGAGATCTTTGGCCAAAATTCTGATATTATTTTATTGTTGATTAGGTAAGTGTGTTTGGCTGTCATTTTTTTTTTCCAACCTAGGATATATTTAATATGATTCAGAATACACACTCTCGTTCTTCAGAACACAGCCCAATGAGTGGAAATTGTCTAGTGCTCATCAAAAGCAGCTCTGCTGTGCTGAGGAATACTTGGTGGTGCTTCAAAATGAAATTGCCTTCGGTTTTTTGTAATCAAAATTAGTGGGAAGCTTATTAAATGTTTTAGTTGAGTACTGTGCTAGTTTAACTAATGGAAGCTTAATAGCCTTTATGAAAGATGATTAAAATGAACTTGTCTAGCTATGAGGAAAATAAAACTACTTGACTGTCTTACTCTGGTCCGTTTTCAGACTCCTATTGGGTCTTGGCTGAAATTAGAGTGCAATGGCTTTTGAGCAGGAATGGGGTCTGCCTGTGACCCTTGTTTATATGGAACCTTTCACAGTGGAGTGCTGATCCTGGTCTGAGCCTTTGAGTGCTACCACAGTACAAATAATAACAAAAGAGAAATACTTCACAAAGACCATTTTACACAATCACAAGTGGTTCTGATTTCCTCCTGGTTATTCCCTGGTTAATCACTCCCTCCTTTACCTCACTGTATTTCGCACACCTTCATTTCTTACAGCTGGGGATTTTGATGGCTCCTTGACATGGGCTTCTCATCTAATGAGCTAATTCCATCAGCTCTTCTTCTCCTCTGATAACTGTGTCTGTAATCTCCTTCCCTTATTTTCCCTTCTTAACCCGGTTCTGAGCTGTACCAGCTTTCCGACCATTGATTGTTATTTGGTTGGGCACGGGCACGTGTTACAGTTCCAGAGCAAAAGAGGCATTAATACCCTTGTTAGCATTCTAGATGGCTGTACATCAGTGTATGGACGTGACAGCAGGATTCGCGTATATCCTCTCCTGATATAGGAGTAGCTAGTAGCTGACATTCAGTAGCTGTGGACTAAGAAAAAAATAGAAGCAAGGGCTCCTGGCAGATTAACAGGAGTGGGGAGGAGGAAGAAAGCCAACTCAAGGCCCCAAGAAGTCTGCCTTTTTCTCCCACCCATCCCTCTTCCATATCTTTGGATTTTTCAGCAAGGGAAGAAGCAGCACAGGAAGTACTCAAAAAACCCAAGAAGTTCTGCGGCACTTTTAAAGACTAACAAATTTATTTATTTCATGAGCTTTCGTGGGAGAAAATCCCACTTTGTCAGACATTTTGAAAATGGGGAATTTACAGAATGAGAGGAAATGAACTGCAGGGAAATGTATGACACAGGATCAGGTCAGATTGTAACAGCAAATCAGAATGGGTTTTGGGATTCAAACACTGGGCAAGTACTGAAACATCAATAAATCAACCTGTCTTTTTGGTATCTGAATGGAATATGATCACCATTTTGGAATCTGATTTTGTACAAATGATTAGCAATGAGAGTTTTAATGACTTGCTTTTTGGAATTACAAATGCTCAGGCTTGCTTATTTCTACCCTGTTTTTAACTAGGCAGAAGTTTGGGTTGTTAATGAGGAACTGTTTTAATTAAGAATGAGGAAAGCACCATATATTTACTAAAAGGTTATATCTTTTTGTGTTGAAAAAATAAATAATTGATATTCTTCTGGTACATTGATGTAACTGAGATCATACTCTTTCTCTTTTGGACCTTATTCTGACTTCAGTGAGAGGTGCAGCCACTCAGCACCTGGGAGGGCTGTGGCCTTTAACAATATCTGCTTCACTATTGTCTGTGCCATGGATGAGTCAGGTTTCTATAAATACAGAAGTGTAGAAATTAGCATGCCGCCTACTGCAGTCACTTTATATTTATTTGTAATTTTTACCAAATGAACATGCTGAGAGTCTGCTAAAGTTGAAAAAAAATGGTTGTTATCCCTTTTATAAATGTCTTCACATGTTTCATTTTCCAATCATGTTCTTTCATCATGTCCCTTGATACTAAGTCTTTTACTAGTCAATAACCCTTTTAATCCTATTCACATATGGTGTATGAGGAATAAATCAATAACAATCTGGCGATTCCTGCCGGCTAGTTTCTGATACTAAAACAGAAAACCCTTAAAAATTACATTTTCAGTTATAAATAACTTGAGGCCAATCAGCAGGCTGTTGTTCAGATTCTAACTCCAGTCATGCCAGGTTTTACAGATGCCTGTTCGTTATATACATTACTTTCAAACAGTTTCCAGGGTTCTCCTGATGTTATGTCAGCAGCTTTAACACACTAACCAGATCTATGCACACAGTATCCAGACCTATGCATACATATGTTGTCTATTAGTCCTTTATCTACAGCTACATACATGTGCCAAGACTGTTTATTACCCTTGGGAAAGACAACAGAGTCCTGTGGCACTTTTAAAGACTAACAGATTTATTTATCGCATGAGCTTTCGTGGGAGAAAATCCCACTTCATCAGACGCTTTGAAGATGGGAAACTTACAGAATGGGAGGAAATTAAATGCAGGGGAGTGTATGACATAGGATCAGGTCAGACTGTAACAGCAAATCAAAATAAGTGTTAGGATTCAAACACTGGGGAACAGCACATGAAGGAGGGTGAGGTCAAATCACCTGTTGTAATGAGAAAAAAATCCATAGTCCCTGTTTAACCCCAAGGCAACTGAGTCAAATTTGCATATAAATTCAAGTTCTGCAGTTTCTCTTTGAAGCTGTGATTTGTTATTCATCTGTTTCAACACAGCTATTAACAAGTCGTCAAGGGAGTGAGCAGGGAGATTGAAGTGTTCCCCTATTGGTTTTGTAGTGTTGCAATTTCTGATGTCAGATTTGTGTCCATTGATTCTTTGGCGCAGAGACTGTCCTGTTTGTCCAATATATAAGGCAGAGAGGCATTTCCAGCACATGATGGCATAAATCACATTGGTGGATGAGCAGGTGAACGAGCCCTTGATGGAGTAGGTGGCTTGATTAGGCCCTGTGATGGTGTCATCAGTGTAGATATGAGGGCAAAGTTGGCAGCGTGGTCTGTTGCAGGGATATGTTCCTGCTTTAGTGTTTCTGTTGTATGATCTATAGTTGCTGGTGAGTATCCGTTTAAGGTTGGGGGGCTTTCTGAAAGCAAGGAGAGGTCTGTCTCCTAAGGCTTGAGAGAGAGAGGGATCATCTTGTAAAATAGGCTGTAGATCTTTGATGATGGGATGAAGAGGTCTGACTTGGGGTTGTAGGTGTTGACCAGTGGCGTTCTGTTGTTTTTCATGGGCTTCTCCTGCAGTAGTTGACTTCTGCGTACCCGTCTGGCTCTGTCAATTTGTTTCTTCACTTCTGCGGGTGGGTACTGTAGTTTTAAGAATGCCTGGTAGAGATTCTGAAGGTGTCTGTCTCTGTCTAAAGGGTCAGAGCAAGTGCGGTTATATCTTAGGGCTTGACTGTACACAATGGATTGTGTGGTGTGTCAAGGATGAAAGCTCGAGGGATGTAGGTAACTATACCAATCAGTAGGTTTGTGGTATAGAGATGTCCTTTTGTGCCCATCGCTAATTTGCACTGTAGTGTCCAGAAAGTGGATCTCTTGTGTGGAGTGTTCCAGGCTAAGTTTGATTGTGTTGTGGAAGTTGTTGAAATCTCTATGGAAATCAAACTTAGCCTGGAACACTCCACACAAGAGATCCACTTTCTGGACACTACAGTGCAAATTAGCAATGGGCACATAAAGACCTCCCTATACCGCAAACCTACCGATCGGTATAGTTTCCCAACTTCAAAGCGTCTGACGAAGTGGGATTTTCTCCCACGAAGGATCATGCGATAAATAAATCTGTTAGTCTTTAAAAGTGCCACAGGACTCTGTTGTCTTTCTACAATAGACTAACACGACTACCCCTTTGGAATTGCCCTTGGGGTCATCTTTCCCTAGACACTTCCACCTTAGGGTAATGGCTACTTGAAAAACCTGAAAATGTCAGTATCTTTATCCTGACCACCCCCAAATGTCAGTGTTTTGAATTCAAACTCACTTAGTTTGGCAAATAGCTCCTATATAAAGACTAAACCAAAAACCCCCAAATCCAAAATTTGGGATATTTGAAATCAGAATTCCAGAATTATGGCTTATCCCATGCCTACATATTTTAACAAGGGGGTTCCCAACCCCTGGCCTGCAGGACAAAAGTGGTCCATGGGGCTTTTTCAATTGGCCCGCGCTCCCCTGCAGCTCTCCGGGAAGTGCCTGTCCCCCACCCGGCCCTGGCATGCAGCCAGCTCTGGGACACGTTAAGGTCTCCGGCCGTCCCCGCACGCCATAGTCGGGAGCCAGGCTGTGGCCTCCGGCCCCCCGCTTGCCCTTCCTGGTCTCGGCGCACTGCCAGGACCTGGGCTGCAGCTGCCAGCCCCCGCCTCCCCCTCACTCAGTCCCGTCATTCAACCAGGACACCTGCCCCAATCCAGTGTGCAGCTGGAACCCGGGCTGGCCACCGCTGTTTTTAAGAGTGATTTTTAAAAAAATTTAAATTTTAAAGCTGTTTTTTAATTTTTTTAAATAAAATTTAAAATTTGCTTTTCATTAAATAAATGTTTTTAAATTTTAAATAAATGTTTTTAAATTAAAAATTAAATTATTTTTAAGTAATTAAATTAATTCAAATTAATTACTTAATCTTAATGGACATTAAATAGAAATTTAAATAAGTAAATTTTAATTTAATTTTAATTAAATAGACTCGTGGCCCTTCATGGCTATAAAAATTGTATTTGTGACCTTCAAGGCAAAAGATTGGGAGGCACTGTTTTAACATATATAAATTGCATAAATGATAAAACATGAAATGACGTGTATCCTCTCAATATCTTGCACAGATGAAAATAATAGACATCGACTGCACTGTAAATGGTGATGAGATAGTTGGCAATGAACATCAATTGTATAAGTTCAGTCATATAATAACTTTACTATAACTTGACTGTAACTCAAAAAAGGAGTCTGGTGGCACTTTTAAAGACTATTTAAAAATCATGAGCTTTATCACATGAGCTTTTGTGGGAGAAAATCCCGTATTTTCAAGTATCTGACGAAGTGGGATTTTCTCCCATGAAAGCTCATGCGATAAATACATTTGTTAGTCCTTAGAAGTGTCACCAGTCTCCTTGTTTGTTTTGCTGAACTAGACTAACACAGCTGCCCCTTTGGAACTTGACTGTAACAAATTGTAAGAGCTTATATATATACCAAATAAACCCATTTGAACGTATCAAATAAATCACACACATCCAAACAATCTGAACATTATATATATTAGGCAAAATCCTGATTTTTACCAGCCTAATCTATACCTAGTCCCCTCAGCTGTATGTCAACCTAATGTTTACAAAATCCCCAAACAAGTATCCAATATAGTTTCAAAATGAGGTAAATTGTTGTGGAATGTATGGATTAGGTATCAAAATCCAGAGGGGTAGCCATGTTAGTCTATTTCACCAAAATAAAGAAGGAGTCCTGGGGCACTTTTAAAGAAGTGAGTTACACCCACGAAAGCTTATGTGTTAAATAAAGGTATAGTCTTTAATAGTACCACAGTTTGCTAGGCACTGTCATATATCTTAGTTTTTTAAAAATGCATTTTTTCTGTGCTGTCATTTTTCAAAAAGTTATTGGCTCATGACTAATTACTTTAGGAATATTTGCCAAAGGAAAGGATATGCAAAAAACACAGTAATTTTTTTTAAAAAAAGAGTTAAATTCCTTCATGAAATTTGCTGTGAATTGTGAAAGAGCCTGGTGCCAAACCAAGCTGACATATTTGACAGTCTTAGGAGATGCGATTTTCAGTGCTGGCTAATTGTTAGAACTTTCGACGGTAGCACAGATACAAGAAATTTTACACTTCCTTTGGACTTTCATTTTTCTTTTCTTGAGTCTTTCTCTGTTTCATTGGTAGACCTTAGGAAGTACTATAAATGGGGGGAAACAACATCTCATTGAGGCTTTAAGTGTTATAGGAATACAAACCAAAGACTAGAATTCCAGACGTTTTAAGGTAAGGAAATGCATATAAGGACCCTGAGCACAAGCAATAATTATACAGTTATGATTAATGAATGATAATGTTTATTGTTCCAGATTAACGTGACTTTGAATTAAAATTCAATTAGAAATTAATTTTTTTTTCCCTTTTCTGCTGTTTAGGGAACGTAAAGAATGATTTACAGAGAAATAGAGGTGCAATAAACACTTTGCCAGGGTTTCAGACAGCGATGCTATGGGTTTATTGCCCTGTGTGCTGCAAGCTTAACCCTTCGTAAAGCCAGGAATTGTGTTACATATATAATCTGTCAGCTCTTACATGAAAACTGCTGCAGACACATCATTGGCATGCTGTTGGGAAATTCAGTGCAGTCCATACTGGGCAAGCATCAGATCTGATGAAAAGTAACAGAGGGAAGATTCTGGATTATATTATGTCATATATAATATTATATATTATAATTATATCTGGATCTGATACTGATCTTGACTGTTCTTTTCTAATGATCCATGTGGTGATCACATCTGAGAGAAGAAGAAAAGAAAATAGGAGCTGGTGAGCATGAATTGTCCCAAAGAGAGTTTTTAAGTGATTTTTTTTCTCACCAAGTAATGTAACATTCAAGAGAGAAGAATTGAGGAGATGGGGATGGGACAGTTGAATGCTGTAAGAACCTGCACTAAAGTCTGTGCACAAGATACAAATTATTTTAAAAAAAATGTATATTGCCTGACATAGTCAGACTGCACTGCACCAGCTCTCTGCATATTGTGGTGACATTAATCATGGGGAACTTGAACATCTGTAAACTACAGATATTCAGCCTAAGAACACCTACAAATGGGAGATCATATATCTGTTCTGCTGGGTATGACTGAGTAAAGTGAATTACTCAGCATCGTGTGGCAAGGTTATGGAAGCCTGCATTCTTGCCCTGTTTCTGCATACTAGATTACATTCCTAGTGTTCCACAGGGCACAATCCTCCCCTAGATACAACTCTGCAAAAGACACAGAACATGTGAATGTCACTGTAGATACCTATTTTTAAAACTCTACTTATTTGAACTAATGACAATGGAACTTAAAAATATCAAGAAATAAAACAGGCTAGGGAGATCCTGTCAGGTATTCCAGAGCTACTGTAAATGGAAAGGCCATTTTCATAGAAATAGAGATAATGAAACATAAAAAGTCTGTTTTTGAACTGTGCCATGTTCAGATGTTTCTGAAAACCCTAGCTAGGAAGGCTAATCAAGCCTAGCTACTTTATGAAATCTAATAAAGTAACAACCTGATAGCTATTAAAGTAATGTAGTCCTAAATTAGCAGATTAGAATAGAGCCACTTTGTAAGAGAGATATTAAAGACCGCTGTATTTTTAAAGATGGAATTACTATGTGCCCTGGATTTTCATTTTTGCAGCATACTATGAATGATGGTTTTCAAACCCCAATTCTGTGATTTCTTGTTTTCTCCAGGAGAGATGGAAGAATTGGAAACACTGTGGCTGACTGGTATTTGTCACAATGAGAAGAATGAAGTCATGAGCAGCCAGCTGGATATCGACAACATGGCAGGCGTATTTTACATGCTTGCAGCAGCCATGGCACTCAGTCTAATAACCTTTGTCTGGGAACATTTGTTTTACTGGAAACTCAGATTCTGCTTCACTGGGGTCTGCACAGATAGGCCCGGATTGTTGTTCTCAATCAGTAGGGTTAGTATAATTTTCATTAACACCTTTTGTCTAACAGTTAATATAACTACTGCATTCTTTTTCTTTCATTTTATCCCTCAAACATTTTTAAAACTGTGATAAGATGTGGGCTTTTAATACAGTTGCATTTCATGGGCACTCCTAGGGATTTTTTATGTTCGTTTTTCATTTGATCACTGACTGCAAACTGTCTGATGGACTAGCAAGCGCCAGGACAGTCAATAAACAAATACAGAAATCACAGACTATTGATTCTTTGTTAGAGGTTTAACAGAGAAATACAAGGTTTATTTATTAACAGGAACTAGGCTAATCATTTGAATGTAGCAATTTAAAAAAAAAACCTGTGTTAATCAGATGATAAATATTTACTCTTAGTACTGTGCATTTCATAGAACTTGTGGGGTTTTAAGATTATTAAACAGTATAGAAGATACTTCTGAGGTACATTTTCCTAATTAATTAAATGGTTTCAGAATGCAGATTAGATACAAAAAAGACCATTTATATATATATATATATATATATATGGTTAGAGATTATATAAATTTTTAAAGATAATTTAGCCAATTTAAAATGGTTTTTTTACGTTCAATAAGTGATTCTCAAAGTAAAAACAGGAAATACATTTAGTCTTTCTCTTTTTACAGAGGAGGAGTATTTTTATGGAGCAGACTTTAATTAGTTGATGGACTCTGCAGTTTTTAATATAGACAAAGCGAATAGAAAATCATAGAAATATGCCTAACTACCCTAAACCATGCTGAGGGTACTCCCTAAAGTAAACTCTATTGGACCTGCAGCTAAAAGTAGCATAGAGTAAGGTCATGTCTACGCTAGGGGCACCACCTAATGTCGATGTGTTAACATTGACATAACAAAACCGGAGGAGTGTCCACAGGACATTCCTGCTCCAGCTCCTTCGGTGGCCAGTGTAGACACTGGCTGCTGGCTTGGCAGCCCTCCGCTGGGGCTGCTGGCACAGGGCAGCCCTTGGCTCCCGCAGCCCTGAGGCTGGGGCTGCGGGCTCGGCACCACCCCGCTGGGGCTGCCACCGACTCCAACAGTCCTGTGGCTGGCCCAGCCGTGGGGCTGCAGGGCTGCGGGAGCCAGCGGCAGCCTCAGCTGGGGGGCTGCTGATCCCCCAGCGGGGCTGCATAGGCTTGGGGCAGCCCTCGAGTGGGAGGCCAATGTCTATACTAGGGTTAGGGCAAAATACTAAATTCGCCCTTACCCTACGCCTCCTGGAGGGGTGGATTTATTAGGTTGACTTCTAAGGCAACTTATTTCGACCTTCCAGCTGCATTAGTGTGAACGCTGGCTGTAGAAGGTTGAAGTAAGTAGTGTTAGATTGACCTAACCCCTATTGTGGAGCAGATACTTACCATGTTGGCTTATGCATAAGTTTGAGTCTCCTAAACAACCCCATCTTTAAAAAACTGTAACTCTAACCCTAACCCAATCACTTCTCCTTTTTTATATTGGCATCTTTACTTTTTCCAAGTGATATACACTATATATCTCTCTAAGGCACACTTGCTTCACCCATCCACCATTGTTGGCAATCTACCTGGGCAAATCAGAGTTGGACTTTGTAGTCTGAAGATGTTTCCAAACTCCGGTCTATGGAGAATATTTTCTGTGGAGAAAATCACACTGTTATGTTGAATTTCATAAATCTTAATACCATTTGGTAAATTTTGTTGCCATTTTGCAGTTTTCATGAAATGTTAATTTGCTGCTGTTTGTGTGTGTGTGTGTATATATATATATATATATTTGCAGTATGGTATTTGGGTGTTTGGGAAAGGCGGACAAGCCGTTTTTGTGCAGTGCAAAACAATGTTATGCTTCTGGCATCTTCCTAATAAATTTATCCTGAAATACTTTAGTGTTACTTTAATATGATTACACAGTTAAATAACCAAGAGGGGGAAGAGGGAGACAGGTCTGATAAGTAGGCAAGAGAAAAGAGGAACGTTTTCAGTTTGATTTGTAATGAGTTGCCGAGCTGATGAGCCACAAACATAGAAAAACTGTTTCAGATGACAGTAGTTGCAGAGGTTAAGGATCTTCCTGCAACAGTGTTGAGGGGGTTGGGTGAGGTGTGGAAGGGAAGCCAATGCCTGGTGTGTTAGTAGAGCATTGATTTTAATGGATCCTGAAGTGAACAGGAGGCAATGGAGTATTTAGAAGATGATGAGGATGCTGTGATTATACTTTGGTATGTGGGGAGAGAGCAGGCAGAAGTATCCTGTACCTACTGGTGTACAAAGATATGGAGCACTGTGAGGCTGTAGAGAAGAATATGCAGTAATCCAGGTGAAAGGAGATGAAATCTTGGAAGGCCATTGTTTGCTTTCCTCTAAAGCTGTGGTTCCCAAATTGTGTCTCATGGACCACTGATGGTCTGACAAGAGAATAAAATGGCCACACGATGCTGACTCTCCTTTTTTAGTGTGCATTAAAACTGCTGAAAACATTTTACTCTTCCCCATAAACCACTGCTGCTGTTGTGAAAAAGATGCTATGTGGTTGGGCATGGGTGGGGAGGTGGGTCAGAGGATTGTCACATGGGCCATCTCCTTTTGCACAGTCATTTAGTTTGTGATCCACCCTGTGGAAAGGTTTAAGAAATGGTGCTTCAAAAGATCTGTTTGGCCAGGGCCGGATTAAGACATGCTGAGGCCCTAAACTATGTCAAATTCAGAGCTTCCATACCATAAAAATTAAAGAGAAAAAAGTGTATTAGATTGTAACAGAAAAGGTAATTAAAAATAAATGAAACCATTATATTTGCATGTATAGAGGCAAAGATGCAACCAAAAAAAACCCCAACTAAATAAAACACACATCTTGCAAAAACCCTTATTTGTATTATCAGTTTCAATTATGATAAACTCCTTAGTTATCTCAGACATGTTTAGAGGCCCCTCATAATGTGAGGGCGTAAGCCATGACTTACTTGGCTTGTGCCTAAATCCTGAACTGAATTTGGTTCTATGGTTTTATTGCTAAAGCATTTAGAACTGCTGTAGACTAACTTAGATGTACCTTCTGTTATGAGTCTATCCTATCTTTTTAGAAAGACCTTAGGCTATGTGTACACTATAAAAAGTTAGGTCGAGTTTGTTAACTTGACCTAATAAGGTTGACCTAAAGTCGACCTTATTAGGTCAACTTAACAAAGTGCTTTCCCTTAACCGAGATTTATTAATTCGACCTAACTTCCCTTAGGGGACACTGGGCTTCGGTTGACCTAAAGGAGAGTTAGTTCGACCTAAGGAGGGTTAGTTCGACCTAACGGGCATACCTTGCTAAGTCGACCTAAGCTTAGAGTGGACAGGACTTAAAGTTAGGTCGACTTAAGCCTTCTTAAGTCAACCTAACTTGCCAGTGTAGACATAACCTTAGATAGTAACCATCATTGAAACAAATGAAATCAACACACAGACTTTAAGTCTGAGATTTATAAGAATCTGAGTAGCTAAAAAGGAAAGTTCTCATTTACTTTGTGACCCATAGGTACTTTAAAAGGGATATGGCACATTTCATCTTCAATTGTATTTCCTTGGTGTTATAGGTTTGTTAGGGCTATAGCGTTCCATTTATATCATCTGCGTACGAGAGAGGTTTTTGCTGTTACAAAGTGATGATGAATTTGGGGTTTTTTAAAGACTTTTTTGGAGGGGCAGAGGGGCCTCCACTGATTTCATTTGCTTTATCAGACTATTACATTAATAATATTTTGTGAACGTCTTTAGAATCCAAAGGGACTCCACGCCACTTATACTTGCCTTTGATGAGTCTGTATTGTCTGCAAAGAATTACAGATGTTCATTCAGAGGTTTTTTTTATCCTGGTTAATGCGAAAGCTTTCTGGGAAGCCTGCTGCTATCTGTCCTGTTCACTTCAATATTTTTCTGTATTCAGAAAACATGCTCACACATTCCCTTGAAATATTGTAATTCTATAACAAAGGCATTTTGGTTATGCAGCCAAAAAGCTGCTCTGTTTTAGAGCATATTGTAAATCTTCTTGTTATTTTCCCTTATTTATATTTGAAATTCTCTGTTATTTTGAAAAAGCTACTCCTTTCACAGGCAAATTCACAGCTAATACATCCTAAGGAGATCTTAAAATTTAATAGAATCCTGCTACCGATGGATACACAGATTTAAATTAAAATAAGAACTGACTTCATTTTCACTCCAAAATACCAACCAGCTCCAATTTAAAAAGGTTAATTTAACATTTTAGAACATTTTATTTTTCTTATTTGCAATACACTACACTTATTCTGACTGGAATAGGAAATAACAGAGTGGAAATACTATGTGTGCAGACCTTTTCCATTTGACTGCAAATGGGAAAATAGTATAATTTTTTTTTTCAAAAAATGCCCCTCCTTGCTCAATTTCCAGTCTAGTTTTGGAGACCAAACAGGGGTGACTGACCTGGCGTATCCCATTGACTTCTCTTTGACCAATGATTAAGGAATTTAGATCTAATAAGTCCTTCTAACAGTACCATCCATGCATCATAACATTCTGCATAACTTCTAGAACGTCTCTTGGATTTCGTATTTAAACTAAGTCACACCTCAAATCCTTTATTGACCTACTTATCTGGCAACATTTTTATAGTTCAGTTTAGCTGATGTCAGCAGTCTGATTGTGAAGCTTTCTTTATAAATGAGGGCAGTCTATTTCTTTTGCACACTTAGCATACTGAAACAGGGTTAAACAAAAATGCAGACTTTTTTTTAAACTAGCAAGAATACAGGGGAAAAAACAGTTAACATGTATTATGTGCATTGTAATGATGCTAAGTTCATAAGTACTCCCTTTGCTGAAAATTAGCAGCAAAGTAAAAAATAACAGTATCAGGGCATCATCCAAAAATGCATTTATATTATGTTTTCATTCAGTTTTGGTTGCCTAGAAAATGCCATTCTCTACTGAATTGAATTTTCAAGAATGTTTTATTGAATTTACTGTTTCAGTCATCTATGGACATAAAAAAATGAAATTTTCTCTTTGTTATTGTTACAATTGTCAAGATCTTGTAGTATAACACCCAATGGTGCCTTTCTACCCATGAGTATGACATCTCTTTAACTAGCTGTCACACCAAGTACCCAGCAGGACATTAAGAACATCAAGAAGACTGTAAGAAATCTTCAATGTTTTCACCAGGGATATGTCCACACTGGCAAGTTAGTTCGAATTAAGGAGGCTTAATTTGAACTAACTAAAGCCATGGCTACACTAGGCTTTAATTAGTTCAAATTAAGGGCTTCCTTAATTCGAACTATAACTCGAAGAGGGCATTAGAAGTAAAGGTTAATTCGAACTAACTAGTTTGAATTAACCAATGTGGCCATGTTAATTCAAACTAATTTCTTAGTTCGAACTAACCGGCCCATTTAAATCAATGAGGATCGCTAATTCGAACTAAGCAAGTGCCAAGAATGGCACTTGCTTTGTTCGATCTAATTTTTTCTAGTTCGAATTAAGCTAATTCAAACTAACTAAAATTAGTTCAAATTAGTTAATTCAAACTAACTAATTCAAACTAATTTTAGTAAGTGTAGACATAGCCCAGGGTGGCATTCAGACTCACTGCTGATGTTGAACTATGTATTAGTCATTTGTAAACTGACTGTTGTGAAGGACCCATTCCTGACATACCCACACTTGAGTAGTACCCTACTATGTGAGGAGTTCCATTGATTTAATTAGGATCACTCATGGAATCAAGAACTATTCAGTGTTTGTGATGGAGGCATTAGGATAAAGAGGTTGACACATTAAATATTAATAATTTTCCTAGGATCTTGAACAGTAAGGAGTGGCTGTGACAAGGAGGAAGATGCTAGAAAAAGAGAGAGGTCAGGATTTATGATGGGCTCAAATTCTTGCTTGATCTGCCTCCACTGACCTGCCAGGACACTGTCTTGACTTATCCATCAGATTGGGAACAGGTGGCTTACATATGGCTGGAGGCAGAAAATTATTTTTTAACCAGTGCTATATATTATAATAGTATATCTTTCTCTTTTTTAATGTTTAAATTCTGTGGTACCAAAGAGCTGTTACAGTTGAGGTGAAATGTTTTGTTTTACTTTAGAAATGCTTTTCTTTTACTGTCTGTTACATAGACCAAATCAAATATATTTAGCATCATGGACTTGTACATGATTCTAGAAATATGTTGCAGGAGGAGGGCATGCACTTCTGCTCTTCGTGCTTGTTAAATAAGCAATGTCCAATTTAATTTTATTGCTAGTAATGAAATATGTAAAATTTCAGTATGAAAGTTTCCAGTTGATGATATAATTTGTTTTATGTTACTCTTATTACAGGGTATTTATAGCTGTATTCATGGAGTGCACATTGAGGAAAAAAAGAAATCGCCTGACTTTACTTTGACCAATTCCCAAACCAACATGTTAAAACTACTGAGAACAGCCAAAAATATGACCAATATTAATCCTTCAAGAATTAATTCCCCCAAAAGAACAGGTGATTTTATTCACAGAGGTTCTCTAATTATGGACATGGTCATGGATAAAGGGAATTTGATATTCTCTGACAAGGGGTCCTTTCAGACAAAGGACAACCCTTTTGGTGACAGTATGAGTGAACTGCAAACATTTGTCAGCAACCGACACAAAGACAATCTCAACAATTATGTTTTCCAAGGTCAGCATCCTCTCACACTAAATGAATCAAATCCAAATACGGTGGAGGTTGCTGTTACAGCAGAAGCAAAAGTAAACTCCAGACCCAGGCAGCTTTGGAAGAAATCTGTGGAATCTTTACGTCAAGAATCCGTTCGTCAGAGCCAGGGTTCACAGAGAGAAAATGGTGCAGAAGAAAATAGACAACACTCAGTGAAGGGTGGGAGATACCTTCCTGAAGAGATTGTTCATTCAGATGTATCAGAGACCTCAAGCCGAGCCACTTGCTATATGGAACCTGAAAACAATAATAAACACCACAAAACCAAGGACAATAAAAAAAGATCGGGAGTGTCAAAATACACAAAGGACTGTAGTGAAGTGGAGCTGACATATCTGAAGACCAAACAGAGCACTCCTCGGGATAAAATTTACACGATTGATGCTGAGAAGCAGCCAGGCCTCCACCTAAACTCATCCCAGTATGTTGAAAATATTGTCCTTCCAGAGACAATTGAATTTCCTTCTGTTTACCAAGATCACAATGACAACTACAGGAAAGAGGAACATGGTAGCAGGACTCCTTTACATAATGAAGATAGTCTTCCAAATAATGACCAGTACAAACTTTATTCAAAGCACTATAGCTTAAAAGATAAAAATGCTTCTCTAGTTGAGGTGAATGATAGATATAGACAAAATTCTACCCATTGCAGGAGCTGTCTTTCCAATCTGCCCAGTTACACAGGCCATTATTCAATCAGGTCTCCCTATAAATGTGATTCATGCTTGCGGACAGGGAACCTATATGATATAGATGAAGATCAAATATTGCAGGAAGCAGTCAACTCAGAGAATACTGAAGAAAGGTATGAATATGACTGGATCCAGAATAATGCAGACCAGTATCAGACAAAGAATAAGCTGAGGATCAGCAGGCAACATTCTTTTGATAACATCCTTGATAAGTCAAGGGAAATAGACATTGGAAGACCGGCTCGTAGCATAAGTTTGAAAGATAGAGAGAGGTTTCTAGAAGGCAGCCCATATGCACATACATTTCATGCCCCACCAAGCAAACTGTTGAGCAACAGAACCTCACTTGTAACTCGAACTCTGGAGGACAGTAAGCGGAGCAAGTCCCTGTATCTTGATCACACTGCAGATAACCTTTTTCTGCAGTCCTATCGTGATGACCAGCACTTAAGTTTTGGACGAAGTCCTGCTGATCTTTACAAACAATCATTAGCATCAAAAGCAAGGAATGATAGCTATTCAAAGTCATCCATAAAGTCCACATCATCATACTGTTCCAGAGATGGCCGCGTCCATAATGATACGTACCTGTCAGAGCATGTTATGCCTTATGTTGCAAATAAGAATAGTGTGTACTCAACTCCAAGAGTTTTAAATTCCTGCAGCAATAGACGTGTGTATAAGAAAATGCCTAGTATTGAATCAGATGTTTAAATTTTCCATTAATACTTTATCTGTAGGGAAACATAGTTGCCACTATCTTAGCAGCAGAGTGTGTTCTTAAACAGTACTGTGCTTAATGAGTAAACGTAAAGTCCTCCATGTGCCCTCAGCACTTGAATGGGTAAAATGATACAACAAATGTAAACATCTTCTTAGATATATCCAGGGCCTGTTGAAAATGGGGGGAAGCTATTTACGTAAGTGGATATTGAATTGAGTAGCCCCAAGATATGTTGGCAACTATGGAGAGCATTTTGTATTTTGATTATTTTGCTATTTCAGTTATACTAAATTCTGTTACTGAGCATCACTCTACACACTTCTGCCATCAGAAATGTTAATAGTTTTCTAATATTGGATAAGCAATATGATATGCATGTTTGACAGATGAAAAAAGGTGAGTGCATTTGCACAGTGACAAAAGATGGGCTTTTAAAAGAGTTTAGAGAGTTGCACTTTCAAAACTATATTCTAGCTCCGTATTTGTTTTTAAACACAAAGTAATTAAACAGAAAAAAAACTCAGGGCCCTAAAATGGAATAAAAAACTGTTAGCACAAAAATGTTATGCTCATTCTAATCGCATAAAAATAAATGTGGAAAATATAGGCCCAAACTGTTATGTATCAAAATGAAGACACATGGACATTGGTTAATGCTGGTGTACAAATGCTTTCATTATATTTCACAAGCAGTCAGTTACTAATTCTGCAGTTTTATTGTGCAGTCAAAAATACAGCTGCATAACCTAGAATATATATTTTTAGATATCAATATATGGAGCTTAAATCTGTGATGCTATGGACCTCGTTATTTATCTTGAAGTCTAATATGTATGTAAGTTTGCATTTGCCCCTTAATGGTCATTACTCAGGGCTGTATAGTACCTCTTTTATCCCTTCATTGCAAAACAAAATAATCATGAAAACACTTGTAGCCCATTGTTTCACAATGCAGTAGTGGTGACATCTAATTAATTGTATGTTAATATTATTGCAATTATTAATATTGTATCAGACACCAACATATGTTTAATGTAATCAATAAGGAATGCAATACCATTTTTGCATATACTGTATTATGAAAGATTAACACCTTTTTAGTGACTTCCTTCTAGAATATCTTGTATATTTGTTGAACATCAGGCTAGTCTTTTAAACCTTTTCATAAAGGTTTAATGTATGCACATGTAGTAATGTAATTATAGAGAAACTAAGGGACAATATCTTTATCATCACTCATGAGGCATATGTTAAATAATCCATTGTTGGTGCAAAGTCATTCCCAAGATATGGATGCATTCTTCTACATGGTTTGTTTCTGGGTTCACCCAGATGATTTCACATATATATTGTACCACATTATGCAATCCTCAATATAGAAATATATACCACATTTTAACAAGGAGGAAAATGAATGCCTAAAGTAAAACATACAATGGAAAACATTCAACAAGCTGTGCTCACCTGTTCCCTGAACTGTCCTGAGAGCTATTTCACATACTGTTCTGGGGGCAGATAGTTTAAATTATATGAATGCAAGATCCTTAAAGAGTTTGTTAAAGGATTGACTGGATTGGAGGGTTTTAGTGAAAACCAACGGAATTTAGTGGAGAAAGTACTGTGCAATTGGACTGGAAAATGTAATCAATTGCTTGGCAAAAATAATGTTAGCCTTTTTTCAGCCCAAGTGTCCATAGCTCTCCCCTAAGCCCTGACTCTCTGAAAAAGCAGTATCATGTTTATAGCAGATAAACTGTAATATATACCAATGCTTCTCAACTGGCGTTCCGTGGAACACCGGTGCTCCTGGACATAGTGAATGTGTTCTGCAACCAACCCTGACCCCTCCCCATGGGTGAGCAGGGTGTAAGGAGCAATGAGGCGAGGCCTGCCTGGGAAATTTAAATACCCTTGCTGCAGCAAAGCTCCCAGGCATGTGTTGGCATCTACCGCTACCTAGCTCCTTTGCTGTGGCTGAAGCATTTTAAATTTCCTACCTCTGTTACAGCCGGCAACAAAATTGCTTGGACATAACTTCCATGGTAAGACTTCCTTTGACGAACCTTACTCCAAAAATAGATGAATTCTGTTCAAATATTCATGCCCAAAATTCCCATTATTACTTGAGTAATACCATTTGCAGTTTTAAGTTGTGTGCATAATCATTATGTATCTATTTTTTAGAGATAAATGCACATTATATTCTTAAAATTGTGTTTAATTCAGTTTCCAGAATCGTTTTCACAAGAATGTGTCGTATGCACATATTATGAACATTATAGATGGCCTATACTGGCTATTTTAAAGAAAATTTTCATCAGGTGTTCTGAGTAAAGTAATTAATACCAGTCCACTAAAGGTTGAGAAACTAGTATATACAGTTGTCATGAATTGTAATTGCATACTTCACAGGGGAGAAAATATAGACAACATTCTTGTTCTGTACAAATATATGTGTGTTTTCAGCATAGAGGGCCAACACTAAGGATGAGACATAATTTAGTCATGATTACAATTGCTTGAATTATTTCCTGAAAACAATATATTAACTAGATTTGAGCTTCATTTCAGTTAATGAGTTGTTCACAGTGAGCTTCTGATTTTTACAGATTTGTTGGGGGCAAAGTATTTTGAAAGATTCCAAAGGTAAATAAGCACACAACTCTCATTGGAATTCAATGGAAATGGGGGGGCTAACTTCCTTCAGCACATTACAAAGTCTCATGCTTATAAAATCTATGGGGTTTTGCCAGCTGTTGACAGTGATTGCTGCTTTGATAATTCTCTGTTCAAAATTTGGTCTCTCTGCCTGAGTCATATAGCATGGTTTCCATTTCCTGATTAGATGACCTACATGTTAGGAATAGGAGGTACATGCCAGCTAGAATCACTGTGGTACTGAATTTCTCAAAGAGATTTTGAGAGGATCTCTTGTCTTAAGGTAGAGACATCTAATATGAACTAAGCAGGCCTAGGAAATTCAAGGGCACTATCTTATAGCTGTTGTCCACTTTGCTGTTGTGGAGCTTGACAGACTCAGCTGTTTCCTGGTTCTCTATTTTTCCTTGAGCCTGGCGGTAAGACTAATCACCCTTGTCACTGTCTGCAATTAGTTGATGTCTTGCTGGAAACCATATGGCTGAAGATTAGGCATGTGCTTGGACCACAAGGAGAAAAATTCTACAGGGTGGCTGTCCCCAGAAACTGATCCCCTCCACCTTAGTATCTCAGCAGACTGCAGGCATCTTACTCCCTATTGTAAGACTGGAACATGTTACTTGTCCCTGGGTAAGGATTCCACCTAACTTTTTGTAGTGTAGACATAGCCATAGATAGCTAGGTGCACACTTCTTTCAGACCACTCTGTTCCTCTCAAACAGTCATGTGTACAAAAACTGGTTGACCTTATGTTTGTGGGAACAAACCCAGGGTATGAACGCAATTATATGGAATCGCAAATTAGCTTAGCAGTTCTCTTTATGACAAGTTTGTTTCCACTGTTTGTCCAATGCTAGTCATAAACTAAAAACCTAGATTATTTTGAACCAGCAGAGTAACTCTTATTTAAATCAAACCAAATTGCTGTCCCTACCTATGACATGGAATTTACAGGAAATTTTAGCACAAGATGAATCATGAAACTTTACAATGACTCCATCTTGATCAAATAATTTACAGTAAAAATCTCATCATTCTAAATTTGCTATGTCATCAGTTTCTGTATATAACTGCTTTGCATGTTGCATATATACATTAATGCTGTGCTTAAAAATGTTGATTTTTTCCCCCCACTTGCAAAATTTTCTAGGTAACTCTTGTGCTCCAAATGTAAGTCTCTTGAAACCAGGTGGATTTGTACTTCTGTGAAATGTACAAGCAGATTATCTGTAAAGATATATATTGCGGTGTGTGCTTTTTCTGGAGGTGGATGGAATTCTGGAGATGGTTGCAGTTCAGACAGTATTCATCTTAGGCTATGTCTATACTGATGGTGGCAGATTTGCAGCCGTCAGTGCATTCTTCCATGTTCAATTGAGCGGTCTTTTTAGACATGCTCAATCGAACACAGAACCAAATTTCTAACTCCAGCCTTGTAACTGGAGTAGTGCTACGCCAACCAGATGCCATTTCTATTTGGCTTAGCGCAGTGTGTAAGGGGTAATAAGGAAATAGTCAGGAGAAATGCAAGATACTTTACGTACCTTGCGTATCTCCCGTCAACTGCTGCTGCAAAGTACGTCAAGTATAGACGAAGGCTTAGTCATTACATAGATGCAATGTAAATGTGCAGCACAAAGAAACCAAATTTATGAAGCAGAAGAAAGGCTGAGTAATACAGTATCACAGTTGTTCACTGAGGAATGAACAATGATGCCTTCCTTAATGGAAGGAACTACAGAAACTGTGGGGGAGGGGGGAATAAGAATTGGAGTGTATTTTCCATCCAGATCTTGTGGCATATAACTGGATTAAATGGAGATGAAATAGATAAAATGTAAAGCCTGATCTTTACAGACAAAAGTTGGAGTGGTTATTGATACATCTGTGCAAAGAAAAGCTATATTAAAAGTTGAGGAAAAGCTTTCGACCATAGACCCAAAAGCCACAGTATGTGATACTGAGCCATAGAACAGTGAGGAGGTCTAGGTTTTGTCTGCCCATTGTATTTTCACATCGTCAATACCTCTGTCAAATTGAGATCAAGGCTTTCTTTATCTTCTTCCTCCTTTTTGGAGAGGGAAAGGGAAAATTCATACATACATGACCACCATCTCTGTACGTCTATGGGTAGTGCCTGTGACTTGTTATGCTTTTCAGTTACTGTTGCAGCATTTTGCTGGTCAGGGTTGTCACCAAAGAGTTGATCCCACTCCCAGTGAGGTTAATGGAAGAATTCCCATTGGGTCCAGTGGGAGCTGGGTCAGACTCTTAATCTCTATGACAATTGTTGTCATTGATGCCTCTTAGTTTGTTCCTGTAGCATTAAATAGCTTAAGTACAGCAAGGTGAGAACAGGTAATGCTGACATATTTGCTTCTTGTTCCTTTCCTGTTTCAAAGACATATTAGACTAGAGGTTTCTTTGGTTTTTCCCCTCTTCTTTCACCCCAGTATGTTTTTCCTTCATTCTTTAAAAAAATTATTTCCCCCCTCTAATTAAATTCCCTATATTACAGTCTCCACACTTTGCTATATTTTGCAGTCACACACTAATTACCACTACTAAAACAAAAAGGGAAAGACATATTTAAACATGGAGAGGGGGAAGAATAGAACAACAGATGTTTTCCTAGTTCTTGCAAATTGAAATTAATATTTTTCCTATTTTCTCTCTGACTTCACGGTCTCTGAAGTCAAGAATCTCCAGATATGAGCAGGTGTTCTGGGGAGAAATTGAACCCAGTCACCACTCTTAGCAAACTGTGCTCCAGGATATTCTCATAGTTTTTCTCTCTGCATGCCAGTACAGCCTTTCATCTGCACTTGCACAAGGGCCCAACAAGCTTTAAAGAATCAAGGGAATCTCTTCCTGGTAAAAAGTAAATTTTATCCACATGGTTTTTAAGGCAGCAAATAGTCAGATTCTGCTAGTTTCAACTCCCATTTCTAGAGTATGTGATAACGTAAATTGGGGCTAGATTCTAATAACTTAATCCCTGGTGGTCTCACTGTTTTCCCAGTGACCACCCTTGTGATATAGGTACAATTCAATGTAAAGTAAAGATATCAGAATCTGACCATTGTAGAATAACTAATGTCTACATCATTACTGTACTACAATATGTGCTTCTTAAAGAACAAGAGGGGGAAGATATGGAATTATTCAATGTGCTTATATCCCTAAGTCAATCACTAGGTCAGAAATTCCTGATTTGAACCATAGCAGAGACCAAAGGATTACGAGTCAAGCTAAGACTTTGGAATGAAACCTTTTATTGTTTGATTAACAATACTTTCATTAAGAAATATCAGAAATAAGAGCTGTTAAATACATTGACCATTATGGAAAAGTCCTCTATTGCTTAATACAGAGTGAAAACTGCTCTATGTACTTCATGGACAATATCAAGTACTGATCATGGGTATATGCTCTGTTCCATCTGAGAAGAAATGTGCACCCTGCCAGGAGCTTCTCTCCATCCTTAGGATTCCCATGTTAGTCCTTAGGATCCTTGTGACGGGTAGTGCACCTGAACGGGTAAGGTACATTATAATTTAAATTAATTACAATAGAGTTAAAACAGTAAATCAGTCTTGGTATTTCCTGAAGTTGGATGTAAATAGGTGTTTTTTTTGACTAAGCATCCCCTGGTGTGAGACTCTTACAAATACTCTACTATCCTTTCCTATCCTATCCTATCCTATCCTATCCTATCCTTTGAGCAATGCTTGAAAGTACTTCTGAAAGAATAGTCACTTTAACATTGTAGAGTATGAACCATTTTCCTGGTCAATCTACACTGTACTGTGTTAGTATTTAATTATATTAGCAAAATATTAGTATTTATTGTCACTAATGGAAACCAAAAATTGACTATAAATGCACACATGTATTTGTGAATATAAACACAACTGCCAATGTACATTTAATACATCCCAAGAAGGCCCAGCCTGCTTCCATCAAAGCCAGTTGCAATGTTCCCATTGGCTTCAACAGGGGCAGCACTTGGACCAACATGATTGTTATATAATTTTGATAATTTATGTGAGTGTTCAATCTGAAATAAACATACTGTAAAGTTACTGTTAATGGTTAGCTTTTATTGTGGTATTAACAGAGTACCAATTTTTCATTATAATGCAATAAGAACAATGTGAGTTTAAGCGATGTTGATGTATAGTCATTGGGGTCTGTTGCCACCTGAAATGTGGGGAAAGTCGTTGAACTCACCACTTTTAACACAGACCACATTGTTTGTAAATAAGATCCCCAACAGTCAGATCCACTTTGCAATTTTTTGCACATAACCAGACCTATGTACAGGTTAACTTCTGTAGAACCATGTGCTCTTCCAAAATCATCCTGCATCCTTTAAAGTTAGGATTATAAATGTGCAGGTTTCTCAGAGTAGTGAAATGTACTTATTTGTTCTGGCACGTTCATGGGCAAACTTTGTTACAGCTCATAAATAGCATATATCATATACTGTACAGTCAATGGTTTAAATGGTTTTAAAATTATTTTTAGTCTAAAGAGCTATCAGGGTTCCACTACAGATCATGCAATAATGATCTTACTATATGAGTATATACATAATATAATTGTTATATATAATTTAAGAACCAAAAATAATATTAAGGTGATCACCGTGTTACCTCTTTGCTTATTAGATATTTTTTGTTTTGTTTTGGAAGATATTTGAATTCTCCTCTTTAGACCTTTTGATAATTTTTTTCTTGTATTGAAAACAAGGCTAAATTGATTTAAATATGATGATATTGCAACATTGTTATACAAGACCTTCATTAATAGACTAATACATTACATTTAACATATATATTTAAAAAGAGATTTTTCTGATTCTCTGCAACTTAAAAAGTAGTGGTGATAACTAATTATACTCTGATATTTTTGTCCTTTCTATTTTGTATTAGTATTTATTTTTATTAATATAGTGCAACAGTACATTTCTATATGCACGTTTTAAATTTGTGAAAATAAATACCAATAAATATAATATTGTGATACTAATACAGTGCAATGTAAAGTTACAAGTAAGATTATACATTGTTAGGGAAATAACAAAGGTTCTCTCATTTTTCATAAATGGTATTAAGCTTTAATGTGGGCAAATGGTTGTATTTACAGTGACCTGAAATTCTCATGGGGAGTGTCTTGTTTTCTACCTATGCTGCTATCAGGGATAGTGCTATGTTTTCCCTAGCAAATGTATAATGAAAATAAATAACTTTTAATCGAAATATTGTAGATACAGTATATTGTAAACTTGGAAAAGTCCTTTCTTTTACAGTTTTTATCAAAATAGGACACCACCATCCTTTTGTGATTCTTTTATTATAAATCATTTGCTGATCAGATCTCTTGATGCTGAAATAGAAAAACAACTTGCAATATTTCTTGGGGAGGGAGATTCTGTTTCTGAGCTACATTTTCCAGACTCAGGTGCAAGAATCTTACATTATGAGTTGTGCAGCTAAGGTCCCGCACACCATGAAAGGCTCTTGCATATGTATATCAATAGCGGTATTAATGGATTGTTATATGGGAGGTTTCTTGGAAAGATAGTATCTGTGAAGCATATTTACTCTAAACATTATCAATAAAAACATCAAAAGGATCTTAGAAGACTTTGTCAGGGATGTATCATGCAGAAATCAATGTGCATGTTATTTTTAGAACTGGAGAAAGGAAATAATTATGAGATTTGAAATTGTGTTGTCAGGTATCCTGTCATTAGGATATCAGTGATCATAGAAAGAGATTTTGGAGCATACAGAAGTTGTTGAGTTGGATAATTCTAGTGCTGTTGTGTTTACAATGCAAGCCCATCACTAAAAATATGGGGATGAGTTACGCAGTAAAAAAGGGTCAAAGGAATAAAATCAAATAGGTAAAGGTAAGTTTTATGGAAAAGGAAATGCCATCATCTTGATAGACACAAGCGTATTAATGGTAATAGAAACAAAATATGTAACTTTCCTGTATATTGCTACTATTGGTGAAATATTAAATTCTATGAACCTGATACTTTAATTACCAAATACAATAAGAATCTGTTTTTATTGAATATGCTAATCTAAATATATATACCCATATGTATATACACGTGTGTATACACATGCCAACATGATGTGTGAGCAATCTCCCCCGAAAAAGTATTGTACAACTATGTGTTTCCAGAAAAAAATTATTTTTAAATTACTGCATTGTTACTACTCAAAACCCTCTTATTTATAATGCCACAAGTACTGACAAGCATTTATTGTTTTAATTTATTTATATTACGGTAGATCCTAAAGGACCCAATAAGGATCTAGATTCCATTGTTGTAAGCACATAGGAAAAGACAGTCCCCATCTCAAAGAGCTGACAAGTTAATTACATGGGGTTCTTTAGTAATGAATGTGAAAATTAGTTAGACAAAAATAAAAGCAGATTTTGCTCATGCTGATGTAATTGTAAAGCCAAATCCTCAGCTGGTGTGTCAGCACAACTGTGTTGACTTAAAGGGAGTTATGATTTACCCTAGCTGAAGGTCCAGCCCCTAAAGTTTGATATTTTAAGGCAATTATTAAACACAGTTAGGCAACTAATAAAGGTTATCACTGCTTCTAGGATGTTCATCTACATAGACTAGGCCAGTGGTTTTCAAACTTTTTTTATCAGAACCCAGTTGAAAAAAATCATGTATGCCCGCCACCAACAATTACATCTTTGAGCAATGCATTCCAGTCTTTTGGCAGTGGCAGCAGGGGTGTTGCAAACCCAGTTCCTGAGGGTCTGCAACCCAGTACTGGGTCCCAACCCTAAGTTTGAAAACCACTGGACTAGGCAGTGGTAATTTCATAGAATCATAGAACCTTGGGCTGGAAGGGACCTCGCGAGGTCATCTAGTTCAACCCCCTGCTAAAAGCAGAACCACTCCCACTAAATCATCCCAGCCAGGGTTTTGTCTAATCGGGCCTTAAAAATCTCCAAAGATGGAGATTCTACCACCTCCCTAGGTAGCCCATTCCAATGTTTCACCACCCTCCTAGTGAGAAAGTTTTTCCTAATATCCAACCTCGACCTCCCCAGCTTAATTTGAAACCATTGCTCCTTGTTCTGTCCTCTGTTACCATGGAGAACAGCCTAGCTCCCTCCTCTTTGGAGCACCCCTTCAATTAGTTGAAGGTTGCTATCAAACCCTCCTCAATCTTCTCTTTGTTCAGTGCACCACCTTATGAATGGGAGAGACAAGGCAGATGAGGTAATATCCTGAATGAGATCAGCCCTGAAGTGGTTTCAACCTGACTAAAATGAATATTTTTCTGAACGAGGACAGCAGTATTTCTTTCTGTCTCTAAAGTTACACCATTTTAACCTAAAATTATTACAGAAAATATCCAGTTCTCAGTATGCTTTTTCATTGTGCTCCCACAACTCCTCTGTTTTCAAAGGTCATTTGAAGCGTTCCTGAGGGTTTTTTCCCCTCCTTAAGTGAGAGTTTTAATTGTTTCTATTAACCTTTCCTTCTTCAATCATAATGGGGAAAAATCCTTAGGCTCAAATGTCATGTGTCTTTCATTGAAGAATGACCTTGGGCCCTTTGTCTACAATAAAGCAATCTTTGATTAATTTACTTTTAGCTGGCCCAGTCCTGGATTCCTTACTCAGGAAATATCCAATTGACTTAAATAGAAACGTTTGAGACAGTAATGCTGGATAAAAATCCATTTTCTCCGTTATTCGCAGATATGATTTAAAAAACAAGTGATGTATGGTATAAAAATAAAAGTTGCATTGTGTGAAATTGTACAATTTTTAATATGATCTGTTTACAATTGTAGCTTATATAACCCCTTTGTGTGCAATTTTGGGTGGAATTTATAAGCTTTTAAACTAATATCTTATTCATTCCACAACCAGCATTTTACACTGGACAAGATAATCTGAGGTGTACATTTGTATACGCACACATTTTTTTGTGTCAGCTCTATTATCATTTTAGCATGTGCAAACAGGATTTGCATGTGTCAGGAAGATGTCTACCTGTTTTGCATGCTTCAGTCCAGCTTGTATGAACAAATTTACATGCATAGTTTTCAAGTGCTATCATGGGCCCATAATTTATGAGTTAATAGCTTTAATTTTAATCCATCATATTTAAATTTGTTCCGCAATAAACCTGAAGAGCATTTAATGTCTCTTTTTATTGATTAGAGCTTTTTCAGTTTAATTATTTTGATTGATTTAAATGACTTTGTGCTACCAGGATCAAAAATAGTTGAAAACATAATTGTTCAACATAAACAAATCAGTTACACATTTTAAAATATTTTATCTAATTATATGAATATATATTTTATCAGTAGCCCCAATTACCTTCAACTGTCTATAAAAACTGTTTTTGAAGGGAAAAAGTCACCTCTATGACTAGAATCCTACAGTAAAATTTATAAACAGGTCTCAAGAGCACAGATTAGTATTTTTAGCCTGGGCATAAGCTATGTGGAATACACTAAAGGTTGAGCCATAGTTGAAAATAAATATTGGCTTGTGATTCATCATTTTGAGTCCCAATTATTTGTATTTATTAGTATCCTCAGAAAATATGAATGCACAATAATAGTTGTGTTCTTAAAGGAGACTAGCTATTTATAGTTGCTGAAAGGTATTCCCAGTGACATAAAAAAAAATCTGACATTATTACACGAAGTGGTAATATTCATGCTGGTAATAGAAATATGTATTCCATCAATAACATTTTACTAGAAATCTTGGAATTTTTCTATTCCATACCCAGGAAAATAAAGTCTACCGCTTCTGATATTTACTTGTACAATTTGCTGCAGTACAGAGAGAGTAATATTTCAAGCCAAAGTGTAAATCATAAATTGGAAACTGGTAGGAAAGAATGGTAATGGGTTGATGACCTCTTAATGCCTGGAGAAGTAAATCAAAATATTAGATTATAAATAAAATCTTATTCATCAAATAGGATAAAGGTTAAGTAATTCATTTGTAAGTGAGATTAGAGCTTGGTGATATAAGTAGTAGTCTGATACATTTTCCAAAAGGAATGGAAAAATAGAACGAATAATAAATAGCTTTAACATTCTCATTATAAGCCTATTTTTATCAGGATTGATTTTAATGAACTCAAACAAGGGTTTTACACACACGCGTGCGCGTGCGCGCACACACACACACACACACGGAGTTGAGTTGTCCATTCGCTCTCTCCCTTTCCCCATCAACCTCATCATGTCTTTAAAACCCTGATTGGTAGTTTGGTTTTACCTAATAGCACACACTACAATCCAAAGGAGTTGTGAACCCCATAACTTTTCTTTCCTTTGTTACATATTCTGTCTCCCAGCAATTTTTCCCTAATATATTTTAACCCAGTGCATGATTAAGTGCTAATACTGTATAAATATTTTCAGACATATCTAAAAGAACTGTTTGCTTCAAACTTTTTATTATAGAAAAAATATATAATGACTATGGATGTCTTATAAATTGTATTGTGTTCTTCATTTTTGTTAAACATATAGAAATATGTTAAGTGAATGAGGGACATGAATGTCTGGGTGAACTGAAATGTATATAGCTATTGAGGAAAACACATGTGCCAAGTATAACAAGATGTAAAAATGTAAATACATGAAAATTTCATTTTTCTAATAAAGATAATTTCTGCCAATTGATATGAAAATGAAAAATAGTCATTGTTTTTGCCTATGTTCCTTATTAACTGGTACAAGCTTTCGATTGTCTTCAATTTAATCTTACCTGTGGGGTTTTTTACTCACTTGTTAATTGAATTTGAAAGGTGGTAACAGCCACATAGTTAGAATCATCTTTTGCTGTTACAAATTACCAAAAGTTGAATAAGTCTGGCATGAGACATTATATACCACTTTAATGAGGAAGAGACATGAAAATGACAGAGCCAATTAGCTCATGAAAATCCATTCTGCATGAGGGGACCTGCCTTTTGTGATGCTCCTCAATAGGAGAAGAGCTAGGAACTACATTAAGTGCAGTTTATAACATGTTGCTGCTGGGTATTCATGCGTTCTGAACTATGACAGACAACAAGAAAAAGCTCCAGTCAAAGAGGCTCTTGAAGGCAGTTGTGAAGTCCTCTTCCAGTTCCAGTTCTTCCTCTTCCAGAGGAAGAAGTGATATCTTGCCAGAAGAGATGGGCAACATTTTTCAGACAAAGAGTCTATTTACCATTTCGGTTGACCCAAAAATCTTCACAGATTTGACATGAATTTGCTAAATAGTTTGGGATGGGGGGGGAATTGAGAAAAAAAATTGGGCTGGATTCACAAAATAATCAGAGAAAGCAGCAGAGACCAATTTAGAACAGAGGCCAATTTAGAACTTTTTGCCTGAGATTATTTGAACCCAGGTTTCCCTTTTTTCCCAGGAGACACGGGGTGAGCGATGACATGTACAGCTCGCCCTTGAGCTGTCAGAGGGGTCATGAGATCTAGTGGTTCCTCATACTCCATCCCAACCAAACAACACACAAGAAAATGGGAATGGAGACTCCCCTATGTCCTGCAGTGTAAATGGGGAGAAAGCTCCCTCCCTGAATAACAATGGATTTTGGAAAATGAGAATTTGCAAAGGACTTTCTTTGTGCTAGGGGTGGGAAAGCTCCCAAATGTGGCTGCAGCTGCAGACTTTGCAGGACAACAAAAGCCAGCTCTGCATACCTGGAGCATGTTGCCTTGTACAGGCTTTCATCCTTACGTGACGGATATGCAAATGAATGAAGGATTCAAACCCAGAACAACTTTGTGCTAGGAGCAAAGTTGCAGCAGCAGAAGCAATCTGCATGTGTCTGAATTTCCCCTTGGTACTTATTAACCTGTACAGTTGTTGCAGAATCTGGAGCTTATCAATTTAACATTACATTTATAAATGAGCTGAAAGAATGTGTGAGGCAGAGATTGATGAGCCAGGCAAAGGAGTGGAATGATGGTGTTGTGGGAACAAGAAATAAAGCATCAGGTCCCTTTTTGTTTTTCTAAGGACAATGTGACAGAGCAGCTCGTGTCGGTACACTTTCTCTGATGTTGGTTTTTCTGTGCAGTTGCTGTTGCTCCTCAAAGAAAAAGAAACTGCTGCTTTATGGCCTCTGCTGTCTCAGCTGTACCTTGAAGCACGCTGGTAGCCCACCAGGTATTGTCAGGATCCTTTCATAGCAAGAGAAGAAAGCGAAGTCACTGCTTACGCCGCTTGACACAAAAAGGCATCAGCTGCTATATGCTCCTCTAGTTTTGGAACTTTGCAAGATACTGTTGCCTGCCAAGAAGAATGAAATGTCAAACAGGCTGCCACACTTCTTTGATGGCTTTTAGCTTTCCAAATGGAGGGGAACCAGGAAGTGAATGAAGGGACTTTTACTGGGTAATGAAGTAGAAGTCAGAAGAACAGATGAAGCAAGCAGCTATCCACAATCTATACACCGATGGCATGTCAAACCACTAGAGGGAAAACGAAGTCCCACAACCAAAACACTGCAAACCTAAAAGAGAGAAATGTTAAAAAAATTGGAAGCGGGCCTTTTTTTGTGATAGTACTGAGTACCGGCACCCTTTTTTCACAGTGTTGCAGCCCCGGCTCCTGCCCCTGGTCGAGTACCGGCACCGCTTTTTTAAAAACAAAAAAGCACTGTTTGGAAGAGACAGTCAGAGCCTGTTTGATTACTTTCATATTACGTTTATTGCTTCTGTAAGCTTTATCCTGTTGGGTTTTTCAGTTTTCTACCATTTTTGTTTTTGATGCTTTAGTATAATGAATATTCCACCCACTGTGTTTGACACAGGAATATCCAAAAAGATCAGTCATAGGCCTTATCTGCATTGGGAAGGTGCATTTGTGTTAGAAAACAAGTTAACTAAAGTGCAATACATTATGTAAGCAGAGACAAGTTAGTTAAAAGCACATTGGCTTTGTAGCGGTTAAACAAGGGAAAAAATCATGTTTGATGCCATGTTAGTTAAAACGCACTAACATATTTCCTGATATTTTTCTAGTACATATATGCCTCTATAGAGGAATAATGTTAAATGGAAATATACTTTGTGACAACACAGATTTAGACAATATCACCTAATATGTATCAATGGAATGTATTAGAGCATTTGCCACTAGTTCATTCTGAAAATCTACTTAGGGGAGATTTTAAAACAAATTTGTTTTTTTCTTTTTAATCAAACACTTTTTGAAATCCAGAGAAGGGAAACAGTTTTGTCTCTCTCTATTCTGTCTCTTCACCATGGTCTCTGTGCATGTCATCCTATACAATACATCTCATACTGGACTCTGGACTCAAAAAGAACCTTTATGCTGCTAATATAACCTTAAATTATTATTATTTTAAAATTCTGATTGACTGTACACCATTTACTCCATGTTTTTGCTTTCTGCCCTTCACATGGCTAGAGAAATTAAACTGGTGGATTTTGTGTTCTGTTTAAAAACAGTTTAATGTTCTGGACCTTTTCTGAGGATTTGTCTACATGGATCCCACCCTAGGGAACTAAAGTTAGTTCTAATTAGTTAATTTGAACTAATTCAAACTAATTTTAGTTAGTTCGAATTAACTTAATTTGAACTAGAAAAATTTAGTTCGAACTAAGCAAGTGCCATGAATGGCACTTGCTTAGTTCGAATTAGCGAATTGCATTGAGTTCAATGAGCCGGTTAGTTTGAACTAAGCAATTAGTTTGAACTAACATGGACACATTGGTTAATTTGAACTAACTAGTTCGAATTAACCTTAGTTCGAATAGCATATTTGAATTTATTAGTTCAAATTAAGGAAGCCCTTAATTTGAACTAATTAAAGCCTAGTGTAGCCATGGCTTTAGTTAGTTCCAATTAAGCTTTCTTAATTTGAACTAACTTGCCAGTGTAGACGTAGCCTAGGTGTGTGCCTGACCAGGCTGCAGTGGAGTTGAGGATGTTTTGAACGTCACAGGTATGGATCATTTAATGAATGAATCCCCCCTGATCCCCAAAGTCTAACAGGAATGGTAACAGCTAATTTTTCACTGCAGTTGAGGTTATCTGTACTGAGAGGAAAACCAAAAAGCTTCAGAGTGATAGGTTTGCTTCCCCATTAAAAAAGAAATAGCATTGTCAGTTTGGAAGAAATTTAGAAAAAAGATTCTGCAGTTAAATAAGCACAATGCTGGCTTTACTTTCCTCTTCGATCCAACAAGTGAAATACTGCACATTGTATAATTTTGCTGGTAGATCATCTCCCTCTGCATTCTACTATTTCTACTGCATTTATAAAGAAGCAACATTTGCTTGTGCTATGCAAAAAAAGAGACAAGTGGGAATTAGAATGTTTATATTAATTTTGTATCTCATTTGGGAGCTAAATTGCTGCTATATTTATTTGTGCTTTGTGCATGTTTCCCCAACCACACAGAATGTTCATTCTACAGTAATATTTTAGTTAGTGTGTTTGCTTTATATCCAAGTAGCTTTGCAAACATTTTGTTCATAGAACTCCTGCCTTGGAGACAGAAATACAGTCTTAATATTGCACTCTGTGTGTTAGTTCATCAGTCAGCCCAAAGACCCAATTTATAGCATTTGGCCAAGTTTTCAGACATGACTAGTGTTTTTGGGGCCTCATATTCAGAAAGTGCAAAGCACCCCTGTTTGAACAACTGGCCCATAATGTTAATATTCAACTAAACATGCTGTATCTCTATAGTCAGCTCACCATGCCAGCCTTCTTCTTCTGACTTGAAGTGGTTTAAAGTGAATATATAAATTGAAATCAAGGAGTTGTTTGCATCGAGAAATACGTGCAGGACTTGCTGCTCCCATCCTGCCAGCCCCATCTGTACCCCAGCTAGAATATCATCTCTTCCAATCCATTTAGGGCTGTTTAGAAATAAAGGAATGGGAGTGGGCTAGGGCAACTTTCCAGGGAACAAACTTGCCGAGGAAAGCAGAAAATGCAATTGGACTACTATTAGAAAATAGTGTAAAATTTTCCTCTTTGAAAAGGTCTTTCTGCCATAAGAATGCTCAGAACCCTGATATCCTTCTACCCAATAAATCCCAACCAACAGAAAATGAATTTATTAAAATCTAAAAAATGAAAAGCAAAATCCCAACCCAAAGCAGATTTTACATCCCCCAAAAGTGCCAGAGGGTCCATGAAGTGCAGTAAGGGCCACAGTATTACTATTGATTTTATGTAGTAGCTGCTTTGATGGGTGGATGGACAAATTCCTAAAACAGAGAGAATTTCCATAGCAGGTCAGATAAGTGGCCCAGCTAACCTAATGTGCTGTCTTCGACAACGTCCAGTCCCAGATGCTTCAGAGGAAGGTGTAAGAATCCTTGTGTAAGGGGACTGATAGCCCTTTACTGAAAATGATTGGGCCTTTTTGATTGGCCATTCCATGGGGAAGCAGGACCCTGAAACAGCCCCCCAGAGCAAGGGGGAGAGGCCAGTGTTCCAGCCTTTAGGACCACCTGATCGACAGGGCGGACAGCCCAATGAGGGAACCAGGAGAGTGCTCCCCCGCCCCTGAGTTGAAACTGCAGCTAGCCAGAGATGCCTGGGCAAGCTAGAGAGTGAGTGGGGCAGAGCTAAGGAGGAAGCAGGCAGCAGCTGGAAGCCAGAGAATCCAGGCAGGAGAGCTGAACTGAGCTGACTGTGCAGGGCAGACCCACAGCGACTGAACCAGCAGTTAGAGAGCCAAGCTGAGCTGAACAGAGCAGAGCTGGAGTCAGAGCTGTCTGGAGCTGGGTGCAGGAGGCCAGAGGAGGAGCCCAGAGAGCAGAGGTGAGCTGAACTGCACTGTGCAGACCTACAGCAGCAGAGTGGAGCTGGAAGCCAGGGCTGGAGCCACCTGGAGCTGGGTCCGTTGAGCAGCCGGGGACAGTGAGTGAGGCTGATGCTGGAGAGAAGGGCCCTATCCCTGGAACCTGGGGACATGTGGCCAGTGCCAGAGTCCTTGTCTGATGACCTGGATCACTGTAGTGCAGCCAGACCTGGGCAGACGGCCTGCAACGTGGAAAACAGTCTGTGACTGTCCCTCACACCCAAGGGACGCTGGGAGTGGTGCCTCATGCTGGGGGAGGAGGGCACTGGGTATTTACCTTTCACCTTCCTCCACTTTCTCTAACTTTTTATTTGATTTTCTGTTGTTCCTGTGTGTTTAAATAAATTGAAAACTTTGAGCTGTATATAGTGACTGGTGGGCCAGGGAAGTGCCCGGTGCAGCCAGCACCCCCAAGTGGGGACACCCTAGCCCTGTCCTGAGTGACCACAATAAGGTTGGGGGTTCAACCCCCAGGAATTCTGGGGCCCAGACTCATTGGGGTTACAGGGACTCCTCCATACAGGAGATTGGGAGGGGGCCCTTGTGGTCAGGCAGGCCTCTGGGTAAAGGAAGTGGGAGCAAGGACTCAGTTCACCGGGGTGGCACGCAAACCCAGAAAGTTCCCCACAATAGCAGATCTTATTTTAGTTGTCAAACCCAGAACAGGCTTCTTAGGTATTCTCTGACCTGAATTTACATCGAGCAGCTGTGCAGTAGGTTTGTGTTGGGGCATGAGTAATTTTAAGTCTGTTCTGCACTGGATTTTCCCAGACAATAGGGCTCCAAATAATTACTTTAGAAAAAGGTTCAAGTACTGGTTTTGTGGCTCATATTTTGGACTGTGTCAGGAGACATTCACCATCAACAGGAGGTTGATTCTCCATGATGGTACATCAGTTCAGTGCCAGAGTACATCCATTAAAATCACTGGTGTTATGAACTGGAGAATGAAACTCCAGCTATGTCGGGGGTGTCACTATATAGTGGGTTAGTGGGTGGCAAATTGGGATGAGTGACTACTGCACACCAGTTTGTGTGGCTCCTATTACTGTATATTAAAGTCTTATGAGAGTGGCCAGCATGTCCATTAATTCTTTGCTATCACATTCTGAAAGCATCTCATAGGTGGCTCATAGGAATTACTTGAAGGTACATCATACACCCTTTACTTTTGATGGTACTAATCAGTCCCTTAGCAAAGATACTGAGTCAATACTAACAAAAACTTGGCCCTAGTCACTCATGATATTTCTGCAATTTTATTTCAAGGGCTGAGAACAGCACATATCATGTATACCAGAATGCTGTGCCATATGTACTGCAACACTAGCTTTTAAAAAATTCCCATCTTTTATGGGCCAAATTTTGTTCTGATTTATCTATGTGCAACCCCATTGAATTTTCTGGAAATTAACTGTGGGGTGATTCTGGTCTTCTATACCTATGTTAATCCAAAATCACTTCTGGACTTAAATTAATTTACTGAGGGACATTGCTTGGATGTACATGAGAGCAGATTCTATCCCCACTTTCCTTAGTTTAACTTAATGGCTAAATTCTGCCCATGGGCTCCATTGCATGAATGTAACTAAGATAGAGCTTGGTCTGAAATTCTTAATTTCTTCACCCCACATCAAAGAATTTGAGTCAGACTAGAAATCTTTCCTTGGGTTAGTGAGAATTGAATTAGGCCCATTCATTTCAATACTTTCCTATATTTTTTAAAGCAATGAGTGTACAGTATATCCTCTCCTTAATGTATTTACAAAAACTCCCATAGATACGTAATCATGTCAAAACATCAAACTCTAATGGCCTGATTTTTTTTTTTCCAGAGCAAACCTGGCGCTTGTGGAAGTCAGTGGGAGTTGCAGGTGGCTTAGGACCTATGACTATCAAACCAATAATGCTTAGAGGTTGCCAGTTTAGCTAGCTGCTCTGTTGTTTTTAAGTATAAATCTCAAATCAATTATCTGAATGTATATGCGGGTCAGGGATGGAGATATATGTCAGAGCTCAGCCATATGCTGACAGCTATTTTATCTCTTTCACAGTATGGCAGTTGAGCCATGATGCCAAAAAGCTCTTGTGTTTTCCAAACAAAAAGATTTTCACAAAATCTATTGCTTTGATTGCAGTGCGCAGGCCAAGGGAAGCCTGGTCTACTGGATAAAACACTGAACTAGGAGCGAAGAGATTGGATTCTAATCCTGGCCCTGTGACTAGCATGCTATGTGACTCTAGGAAAGTCCCCTCACCTTTCTTTCTCTTGCAATGCTGTCCTGTCTAGCTAGATTGTGAGCTCTTTGCGGCAGGGACTGCCTCTTGCTTTGTATTTGCAAAATGGGGCCCTGGTCCTGGTTGAGGACTCTAAACACTACCCTAATACAAATAATAATACTAAGATACAATTTTGATGCATTATTCCCTTCTTTGAGATCCCCAGAATGGTTGGCTACTTTCTCTACTGCATGATTCAAACTGGCATTATAAAGTACACTCTAATTGACTAACTTGAACAAGTGCCTTCATAGTCATCAACATCCAAGCTGAAATATGATAACGAAAATTAAACCTCCAAATCTGTCTGAATCTATAACTATCAACAAGACAAATTTTGAAGCCTTGACAGGATCAAAATTATGTTATTTGGCATACCTGGTAAGTTCTATTCAGAGTGAGCATACAGTCGGAAGCTAAAAAAATAGAATCGAAACTACTAACAAAGCATGCAGCTCTCCAGCAGTTTGTCCTCTGATGTACTAGAGGTTTGGCCTGTATCCTGCAAAGAAATTTCATTTTCTATTAACCTTGTACAAGTTACGTAGCTAAATCATTTTTATTTAAAGACTTTTCCCACGTGACTTTTTTTAAACAGATCATGCCAGCAGAAATGTATATGCACTAGAACCTCATGAACTTGCCAAAGTGTCCTCAGGGGCCCATGAATAGGAAAAGGTTTCCTTTTCTGGCTTCATTTTTCATTGGTTTTGCAGGCTGGTCGATTGTGCATGAGGCAAAGCCACTGTATTGAATACTATCACACTGTCTTTACAACATGCACAAGAAAAACCTATACAGGGAACAGCTTTCTTTCCCCTTGAGGGTTTCAGCATAAGAAGAATGATCATAAAAGAGTCTTTAATGAGAAGAGAGAGGTATAACAAGAGTGATCAAAATAATTTTTTAATGAGATGGGTTAAAAAAAGTACCATAATAATGATTTCAAAGATTGAGTCCAAAGAATAGCTCCATTTTCAATAAATGGTCTTTCAGCAGGAATTACAACTTCATTATGGCATTGAATTTTTAATGGTTAACCAGTTACACTGAAGACCTCTTTTTAGAAGTTAGTACCAGTCCTTTTAAGCATAATATATTTTAATTACCTAAGGTTGTACAGACTCTGTGCCGCAGAAATCAGATATATGTCTTCATGGAGGTGGGCAGGTACAATGGAAGAGTGGAGGAAGAAGACCATCATTGGATAATCTGGAACGTTAACATAAATTGTCTATTATCTTAGTGTTTTATAGGAAAACCAACCTCAGTAAAGAAGTGCTGATGTCATGGATACTAAAGCAGCAAAAGCCGATTAAATAGTTGGTACGTTTTATCCAATATTGTTTCACTGGGAAAGGAAGAGGAGGAACTGGAAAGACAGTCTGGAGTAGTGGTTTCTGACGTTTTTGGCTAGAGGGCCACAAATATAATTTTTACAACCCTGAAGGGCCACCAGTCTCTGCCAGCAGCCCTCCCCTCCCTTTCTTTTGCAGCCAGACAGAAGGAGTTCAGTGAGAAGGCTGTCTCCTCACTGATCTCCTGTCCCCCAATTGTAGCACAGGGGAATCGCATATGTCCTGTAGCCCCATGTGCTCCACCTGTGTCCTTAGACAGTGACTCTCTTCTGCAAGTAGTAGGGTGGGAGATCAGTGCTCCCCTCCCTCTGGCTCCAGCAGCAACTCCAGAGCCTATAGGAGTACTTTGCTGTGTTCCTTACTACAGCCAGGGGGGAGGAGAGTGCTGATCTCCCATCCCCTTGGCTGCACCAAGGAGCCTGCAGCCATCTTTTAACCCTGCAGCAACACACTTTGCACAAGTCTTTAGGCAGCAGCTTCCTTCTGCAGCCAACAGGTGGGGAGTGGCAGACCACTTTGAAAGACTGCACGGGCCACGCATTGGAAACCACTGGTCTGGAATATGACAGTGAACAAAGTTGGGAAAGATGCAGAACAATTTCTGCCACTTTAGAGCCTCAACTTGCAATTCTTACTCTTGCAAAACTGCCTTTGAAATTTTGTTTGAATGAACATAAGAACAGGGGACCAGCCATATTGGGTCAGACCAATAGTTCTAGCTCAGTATCCTATCTTCTGACAGTGACCAATACTAGATGCTTGAGAGGGAACGCGCAGAACAAGCAATCATTGAGTGAGCCATCTCGTCATCCACTCACAAATTTTGATGAACACAGGCTAGGGACACTCAGAGCATGGTATTGCATTCCTGATCGTGCTGACTGATAGTTACTGATGGACCTATCCTCCATTAATTTATCTAGCAGGTTTTTTTTAACCCTGTTAGAGTTTTGATCTTCACAGCTTCTCTTGTCAATGAATTTCACAGGCTGACTGTGCATTATCTAAAGCAGTACTTCCTTTGCTTGTTTTTTAAACTTGCTGCTTATTAATTTATTTGAGTAACTCCTGGTTCTTGTGTATGGGAAGGAGTAAATAACACTTCACTTTCTCCACACTAGTCAAGAGTTTATAGACCTCTATCATATCCCCTCTTAGTCCCAGTCTTTTTAATCTCTCCTCATGCAGAAGCTGTTCCATACCCCTAATATTTTTTGCCCTTCTCCATATATTTTCTATTTCTAATATATCTTAGAGATCAAATCAATAAGGTATAAGGTCGATAGGCCAAAGCCCCTCTTTTCTCTGGTAACTTCTTCAGTGTCTTGAATAAAGATATTTTATTCTGGATGTGACACAGCATGTTATATAAGAACTCTGTGTGTTGCATCAGATTCTGTTAATTGTGGCGTATAATGCAGCATAATTGGCTGCATCTTGATGCCTGTGGCATAACATCATCTAATTTAATAACGCTGCCAATTTCTAAGATTTTTTTCTCTGAAATGGATCAAACCCACTGATTTGTTAACTGAAGCTCTGCGACTGTTCAACCACTTACAGTTCTTGCCATCGTAGATGCTTTTTATATCCTGGCATATTTGTAAATGTAAATAGTCTATATGAAGGTTTTTGTGTTGAGATGTGTATTAAAAGTTAAGAAGTTTCAGAGCAATTGAAGATACAATAGTTAAGATTTAAAAAATGTGTGGAAAAGCCTGACCCTTGTGTATTTTGATTTTTAAAAAAAACTAATTTAATTCTTGTGAAATACGCATGATAAATAGCATTAGAGACTAAAGTCTTCTCTTTAGCCATAGTGCTGCGGTATGCCCACAGTTGGCTTTTGGGATAAGCAAAGCAGGTGCCCTGAGCAGTAAGGGATCCTGTCACTTGCTTCGCCTATCCAAAAGCCCACTGCCATCCTCGGGGGATAGGGAGGCCACTACCCCGGGCCCTGTGGTTCCACGGGCTCCTGCTGCCAGTGGGGCAATGTGGGGCCCGCGCTGTTGCCCCACCCACTCCTGTGCTGCCCCCCGCTCCCTCCCATGCCTGTGGCGGCAAGCCAAAGGCAAGGGACAGAGTGGGAGCACAGAGCTCGGCCTCTGAGCCAGCCCACCCAGGGGCAGAGCGGGAGTATGAAGCTTGACCTCTGGTCCAGGCCGGCCTGGACCCAGGGATGGACCACCCGGCCCAGAGGTGGGAGTGCAGATCCCGGCCTCTGGGCTGACCTGCCCTGCTCTCACCGCAGCACAGGGGGGTGGCCGGGGCCAGGGCTGGTGGTCGGGAACTGAGGCTGGAGGGGTGGCCAGGGCAGTGGGGGGCTGGGCTACAAAGGGGGGGTCCCCTATGCCCACAGGCCTCTAGGAGGCCCCACAATGGGCTTGCCTAGGGCCACCAATAGCCAAAGGCTGTCTCTGGGTATGCCATAGGCTGTGAATGTGCAAACTACTATTAACTTTTCTATGCAGATAGTGTACAAGAGTGCTTAGTGTGGAGAGAGCCAAAAATAGAAACTTTAATTTGAATAAGGTATACATATTTCAAATGCAGAGATATGGAGTTGATGTTGACTCCTGTTATTAATGTGCCAGATTGAACAACTTTAAAACCATGTTTTCCCCAAGATGGTTGTCTTATCTGTCCAGTAGATATCATGTATAGCAGATATTGTATAGTTCTTATTTTTCTCCATGCTATTACTTTCGGAATAAAGGACAGCCTCAAAGGAATTTCAAATAGCTGGCTTTCTTCTCATGCTGTTTGTCAGCCTCCAAGGCTCAGCCAACACCATTTGTACAATACGGTAAGAATGCTCTTTAAGCTTTATATTTTTAGTATGTGCTGCTTGCTATTCTGCTTTAGTCTGAGAAACTTGATGATAAACTCACAGGTGGGAAAAACTATTGAGACCATTGACTGGTTATAATAAAACTCTGATGATTCAATACCTTGAATGCCTAAAGCTAAATTGAACTGATAACATCACTTTTGCAGCATCTATGTTTTGTTCCAGCTCTTCATGATTTTCATAGCAATTTTCCATTACAATTCTGTGCAGCTCACATTGTTCTTTGGGGTTATGGAAGTGCTATGCTTTCATAAATAATGGTTTTTTCTTTCTTTCATTTGTGCTCCCTGAAGGATGTCGCAGTACAGATTTGATATGCTTTTCATATATAGAAAATCTTTTGCTCCATTATTTTGGATAAGTACAGCATAAGCCCATTTAACTAAATGCGAGTTAACAGAAAAGCCATCTTAACTGAAGTACTTTTTATTTTGTCTGCTGGGACAGGAAGAGGGGCTGTTTTCTAAAGCTGGCCAACTGTCTGCTCTGCAAAGCCATTCAGCTGGAATACCTTCGCTCTCCTCCAGAGCTGGGGACTTGGAATACAGCTGTTTCAAACCTGGGTGGCAAACAGAATGACAAGCATTAGTGGGAGCAGCTGGTAGAGTTTGGGTTTAGTGAAAAAGCGACAGAGCGAAAGCAGTCAGGAAGAGAAATGAAGCACGTCTGAATAGGGAAGGTGTTATGCAACCAAGTGGTAGCTCTTTGGACCAACTGTGAGGTTGCAAGAGAAGACGACAGACTAAGGCTTGTTTCTCCTAAACCCATGTTGTGTGCGATGGGTTCCAGGAATAACAGGATGGCTTATGGTCTAGGGCTATGTCTACATTTGTTAATTTAGGTCGACTTAGCAAAGTTGACTTTAAGTCGACTTTGTTAAGTCGACTTAGCATGTCCACACCTAAATTTTAAGTCAACTTAGGGGGGACCCTACAAAGTTGACCTAGAGTGTCCACACTGGACGCCTAGGTTGACTTCTAGGGGCTAGGTGGACCTGGGACTGGTCCATGGTGGCAGGGGGGGCACCCCTTGCCAAGTGCCAGGGGCTCAAGCTTTGCCCTGTTGTACCGGGGTACAATGGGGCAAAGGTGGACAGAGACCCTGGCAGGGCATGGGGCAGGGTGGGCAGGGCTCTGCCCTGCCCTGTGGGGGGTCATGCCAGGCTCTCCCTGTGCCAGCCACCCTGGCAGAGAGGGCAGTGGGGGAGTCCTGGAGAGCCCTAAGTCGACTTAGGGCTTCTCTGCGTCCACACTGGCTTAAGTTGACTTTAGAAAGTCGACTTAAATAGAAAGTCGACTTAAAAGTAGATTTAACAAAGTCGACTTAATTTTTCCTTAAGTCGACTTAAGCAGCTGCTTAAGTTGATTTAAGGAAATTGTAGTGCAGACGCAGAGTAAATTAAGTCTACTTAAGCAAGCATGAGATGAGGGTGCCTGTGAAAGTTAGTGTAATTCAGCATTTGAACTCTTTCTCTGCAACTTGTGTGCAAGCAGACATCCCCACTTCTGTGTTCTGCGTAGGGCCAGCTCTGCATGTACTGTCTCATCTGTATGCTGCTTTTTGGATCCTGTACCTACTATCCATGTTTCTGGCAGAGTGAAGTAGCCTTGTGTTCTCTCTGCCTTACTCAAGTAACTTTCCCTCCCTGCAGCCCTCCTGTGCAGCACTAACCTCTTTTAAATGAGGGGCAACTTGACTGACGTGTGTGGGAAAGATGATTCAGCTCACAGTTGCAATGGGCATGTGGGGCCATTTGTCAGGTCGCTGGCATTGTGTGAGAATGCCCACTGAGTCAGCTCTGGGGTTAGGACACATTGGCCAAGAGAAGGAGCTTCAACGCAGCTGTAGCACATCAGCATGTCCTTGTGCAGTTTTTAAAAAATCACAGTGCATATAAATTGCTGCACGTGCTGTAAGAGGTGAAAATAAGCATTTTGCCAGATCCCTTGATTTTGTTCCCTTGACAGTTTAGTTTAATGTACGGTGTGCATTCCCAACCACTACAGCATCTGAGAACTTGCCAGCATGACACTGATTGAATATAGCACTTTTCATGATTTGATGTGAGCAGTCGTTCAATCTCCTGAATTTTGCCCAAAGTGAAATGGTGCAACTTCTGCACAGCTCTGCCGTCAGTGTGCAGCAGCATATTCCAGTCTAACCTTACCTAGAGAAATCTAAAATATTAACATAACACAGTATACAAGCATAGTGTGCAGATTCACCCTGAAACATAAACAAGCATTTTTACAGAGGGAAGATAGGGAAGCTACAGTAAAAATAATAATTGAATATCATTTTACACTAACTATTATGGTAGGGGCAGCTCCTGATAACTCACGTTATTGTCTTGAACCCAAGAGGGGGTCAGTCTTCTAATGGTCTTGACTGCTTTGAAGTCCTTCTCTTTCCCACTGGATGGCAGCTAACTTAGGGTAGCCACGGGCTAGCTGAATATCTCTCCTGCAGCAACAATGTGTAATCCATTAATCCCCTGTTTTTTAACTATAACTGTGAATGTGTCATACTCTGCCTTCACTGGTGCTAGCTACACCTATGCTAAACAATCTGTACCACCCTGCATTTTGCTGAGATGCTGGGAGTTCCTTGCCCGGACCAGAGGAAGATCTGCATGTGGCTTGAAAGCTTGTCACTCATCACCAAGAGAAGTTGGTCTAATCAGAGATATTAGTTTAACCCATCCTGGCTCCCTAATATCCAGGGACTGACATGGCTAAAACTACACTACCTAGTCTCACATACATTTATCAAAAGGTGGCTGGTGTTCCTTTCTTTTCTGATTCCTCTTATATGCTGGCAGAAGGAGCATGAAACATGGAACCCTTTGTCCTGAATAGACACCAGTGGGATGTATTGACTAGTTGCAAAGTTGTGATCCATAGCGCTGGCTTTACTTTCCCTGATTTAATGTTACTTTATTTTAAAGCTGAAGTAAACAAGTGTTTAAGATCAAAAAAATGTTTTAGGGGTCAAGATTGTAACTGGAGGTAGATTCTCCTTTTCTTATGTGCTGGGATATAATTTCTTATTTTTTCTAAGGCATCATTCCATATTATTCTTCCCTCCTCTCCCCCCAACGTTTATGGACAACAAAAAATCACAACAGAATTGCTTTTCTTGCTTAGTCAACTCAGTGGCTGAAATTGAAATCTGCCTTCTCTCCATAGGTGTCACATGGAAGGTTTTGTTTTGTGTCTGTGTTCTACGACCAAAATTACAGCTGGGACTGGAATGTGTGACAGACAAGAAAGTCTAGGTAAGGGTTGCAGGGCCCTTTAGCAAGTAAAGATACATCCTAAATATCAGGAAAATTGAAATCCTTAATTCCGAGTTTGCTATTATTTTTTAAAGTATTTTGTACTTTTTAAATGCCTATTTTCTCCATTTTATGGTGTACAAAAAGATGAAAAGATGGCTTTTGAAAAGATGGCTATTTTCACTGAAATATTATGGTACACTTCCAAGAAATAATCTCTGTGCTCTTGGAAGTGACTAAGCACTTTACCTGAGAGACTAATTTACTTTGCCCAATAGCTGATATTGCCATACATTACTCTGATAGGGTGCGTCTACACTTACAAATTAAGTCGATTTAAGCTTGTTTAAATCGACTTAATTTAATCTGCATCTACACTACAATTTCCTTAAATCGACTTAAGGAAATTTAAAGTCGACTTTATAAAACCTAGTATAAAGTCGACTTTACTGGCTAAGTCGACTTTATAAAGTCGATTTAGCCACTGTGGACGGAGATTAGCCCTAAATCGACTTAAAGTCAACTCAAGGGCTCCCCCACTGCCCTCCCTACCAGGGTGGCTGGCACAGCCATAGCCTGGCATTCTCCCCCCCCCCAGAGCAGGACACCCTGCCCACCCTGCTCCTATGCCCTGCCAGTGTCCCTGTCCTGCTCAGCCCCCATTGTACCCAGGTACAATGGGGAAAATGCTGAGCCCCCTGGCATTTGGCAAGGGGTGCCCCCCCGGCCACCATGGACCAGTCCCCAGTCCACCTAGCCCCTAGAAGTCGACTTAGGCGTCCAGTGCGGACGCTCTAAGTCAATTTGGCAAGGTCCCCTTGAAGTCGACTTAATTTTTGAGTGTGGACATGCTAAATCGACTTAAAGTCGACTTATTTGGCTAAGTGTAGACATAGCCGTAGAGACTTACACCCTCCAGTTTAACTTGGCTACAGTGCAATAATTAATTACTTTCTGGAGGAGTGAGTTCCTTATTATTATTTGGAGTTTTATTCAGACGGTGGCATGGAAAAATCTCCTCTTCTAATGGTTGGGGATTTAACCAAAAAGCAAAACTTTTTTCCTCTAATCTGTTTGACATCAAAATGAAACGACTTTTCATAAGTGAAAAACATTCATTTTGCTGTAGAAGGGGCAACATTGAACAGTGGACAAATTCGTGAAAAAACCCTACAATTTTTCACCAGGCTAGAATTGATTTTTCCCCCCAACACCCACATCCACGCATACCTATACACCATTCATTGAGAGAGAGAGAAAAATGTCACCCTTGATTGAATTCATAAACTCTTGGAAAATATTATCAAGTGAAAATGGATGGTTTTGCCCAACTCATTTTATCAGAGCCCCTTAACCTAAGCTAGGTTTTTAGTTGCTTGTTTATTTATTTTTACAGTTTTGTAAAAGTTAAAGTGTGCTATGAGAAACCTGATGTAAAAAGAGAGTATGCCCACAACAGTGGGTAAGAAAGTTAGACATTACTTCATCCAACTCAGTGTGTAAGATCTGACCTCTCTCTGTAACAGGCCTGAAGGAAGATCCTGCTCCAAACTTGTGAAGAATTTGAGTTTGGACATAGATCTGCCCTATCCTGTCCTCCTTCATCCACTGATGTATTTATACCATCAGGGCTGGATTAAGTTAATCTGCAACTTTAGGCACACCATGATATTGGGCACTCATATCTCCATCCTGGCAACAAACAGAGCCTCTTAAACCTGTGGACAGTATACAGGGACACATCATCTGCCTAAATCTGCAGAAAGATTGCTCCCATGCCTCTGCTTAGAGTTTTGTTGAGCTATCACAGAGTGTAAACCAGTTAGGGTCCTGAGAGTTTTCACTGTGGATATTCATTGAGGTTCTAAAGTCAGAAGGGGAGTGTAGAGGAGCACATCTGCTCATCTAATTAAAAAAAAAAAAAGGAGAATTCCCCATCCTATCTCTGCGATGGAGGCGCACAGTCTAGGGAGGCTTTATGCCAGTGAAATGCACTAACAATTACTGGGTGCCACATTACAGCAGTGGATATGCTAGTCCTTTGCAAAACACATCTTTACTGACAGTTGGCATGACCTCATCATCTTCCAGGGTTCGATGATGGGTTTGGTCCACAACAGCTCTGTGACAATACCTATAACTCTGAATGATCTTTTGTCTGTTTTAGTCTCCTGCTTAACTTAACTTTATGGCAATGCATGTGTTGGAAAAGCAGTACCAATTAAAGATGATGGGCCAAATTTGCCCTCTGTTGACATCTTTAGTGAAGTTGTCCTGCTGTAACTGAGGATGGACTGTTACCCTCTAGAGACAATGTCGATCTTAAACCAGATTTATTTTTAAATTAGAACATCCCACATCAGAATGCTTATCTACAGAGGGAGATCTTACCAGCAGAACAATAACAATATAATTATCTTGCTTTGAAAGCAGCATAAACTAAAAAAAATCTATCTTACAACAGAAAAGGAGCACCCACTCTGTTATGTTAACATAACTATGGTGCTGTAAGTACGCAATAGTTCTACCTGTAAATTTTCTAATGTAGATAAGCTCAGTGACGTTGGCCAAATTCAATTCTTTTTCTAGATGTCTCAAATATGTATGCTGCACCGATTTCAGTGCCCTTAGGTCTTGTAATCGTTGCCCTTATTAAAAAGATTGCTTCAAAGATGTATGAATACCATTTAATTGCTAGTCTAAGTATCTATTACATTTAGTCCCTAATATAAATAACTCATCATCCCTCTTTGTTTTATTTTGATAAAAAATAATCATCAGTTGTTATTCAGTTAATAATAATCTAATCTAATTCATTTCTGAGGTTGTGACAAATGTTAAGGGGGAAAATAATGGAGTCATTTTTAAAATAGAATCACTTACTTTGCTCAGTCACAAACACTCTCAAATTTTGCTAAGTTACGGGAGATGATGCAACACACCTGATTCAACAGGTGATAAATTATACATGGTAGGATTGTATTTTATTAGTTGAATACTGCTGATTGCATGATGGCATAACTGTCTTACTTTCCATTAGTTCTTTTCCTCACATTTTAGTTGTGCACCAGAGCATTGCTCAGTTTGCAAGATGCCTTGCAGGGATTCTCCTTAGTAGTTTATAAAAGGGTATGGCTTCATTTTCCGAGGTAAGAAGCACACACAGCTTCAGCTAAAGTCACTCCTTTGTCTCCCACTTTCCTGCCAGTATGCTACCTCCTTGACCCAGAGGGATTACCTCTAGAGATTCACTCATTCATTTGCCATTCATTTACAAAGCAAATTTGCTGCAATTGCCAATTAGTGCTGTTGGATTTGGGGATGTGGGCACCTGCCTCCTGAGAAGTAGACAGCGGGTATATAGGTGTTTGAGCAAGCACTTTGTTCTGTGGTTACACTTGAACTCTTTGTTCATGTGCCGATTCTTTCTCTGAAGTGGCCATGTAGGAAAGACTTTCAGAATCAGCAAAGATTAGGGGAAAAGTCAAAAGTGTATTTCCTGCCAATCCCTCTGAGTAACACAGACAGATTTGCTCTGCTAAATCACTGTCTTCATATTTTTCCACCTTTTTTTATAAAATTATTTTTTATTTTTGTCTACAAATGTCCTTTATATATAAAAAACCTGCTGTCTTTATGCAAATTGGAGTTGATATTGCCTCCCTCCCAATAAAATCTTATTCCAACAGTAAATTCAAATTATATTTATGCACTATTAAGGAACCTATGGAAGGTGCCCAGTGAATCAGAAGGCTGGAAACCAGGGCTCAGAGCTCTGCAGGGTTTGTTCACTAAACACAGCAAGTTTCCCAGTTCGTATGAGTTCTATAAAATCCAAACTTCCAAGAAATAGTCTGAATGGGCTGCCCCATTCTCATCAGAGCACACCAGTGCTGAATGGCATCCAAACACACCTCTCTTTAGGGTTTCAGTTAACTGAAACTTTGGTGTAAGCATTCTCCATGAGCATGGAGTCTTGGAGCAGGACATTACCTGATCCGTGAAAAATCCTTACTATGCACAAATCTGACAGTAGCAAAAGCTACTGAGAGTGGCCAGTTGATGCCCCTTGAATGCCCTGAAGCAAGGTTTATTGCACTGGGGCTAAGGCATCCCTAGGGAACCAGGAAAGGTAGTGAGGAATGTGTTGGCTGCTGGACTGGGGGGCAGATGTCTGTAGAAAGGATGGGGTGGAGGGGGCCCAAGGGACATGCAAAAAACATGAGACTGGATATGGTCCTGTGTTTATTCACTGATCCAGAACCTGAACATTTTATACTACTTAGCTCAGTACAGAAAGTACTTGTTATAGAGTTTTAAGCATTAGTGCTGTTATTTTTTTCTGGGATTTCCCAAGGCACTTTCCAACTGAAACACACATCGAAAGTAGCAGTTAAATATTGCACAACTTCTGTATGCAACAATGTAGAAAAGCGACTCACAGTCTGGCACTTCCCCTCGTGACTGGGCATGGCATAGCAAGGTATCCTCAAGTCAACTGACAGCAGTTCTGGGCCTCAGGGCAGAAGAGTCCCATCCCACCTGTTCTGCCCCCAATGCCACCCACAGTCCACCACAGCTCTACCCCAGGCCCCATACACCTGCTCAGCCCCTGTTCTGGCTTCCACACTCCCCCTTCCCCTAGGCAGCAAGCCACAGTTAGTGAGGCTGTGTGGGAGGAGAAGAGGGACGTAAGCGTTGGGGAGGTTGAGTGGAGAGTGGGGGGAAGAAGCGAGATGCAGTGGCATACCATGTCTGGCACCTGGGGGCAAGCCCACATTTATGCCCCCCCCTGCAGCTCACATCCCCACCCCCACACAGGGCAGGAGGGGTCCCAGTAATCCCCCCAGGTGCCCCAGGGAGAGGAGGTCTGTATCTGCAACGGGCAGGGGAGGAGGCTGCAGCAGCCCCATGACCTGCCCCACCTGGGGAAGGTTGGGGGGCCAGGTCGGTCTTTCAACACACCCAGGGTAGGCTGGAGGGGTGCTGAGGGCAGGTGTGGTGCCAAAAACCAGTAGCTGACAGATTTTGTAATTTGGGTGTTACTGAGCATGCTCAGTAACATTTTGGTACTACAGCTAGACCAGCCTGGCCTGCTAACACTCCAGCCAAGTGTTGGCTCTGATGGGGGGCAGCTTGCCACCCCATCTTGAAGCAGGAGCACCAGGCTGGCCATTCACAAATGGGAGGGGCACAGGAGACTTTGCACCTCTCAGAGCCCCCTGAATCCCTCCTCCTGCACCTTGTGAAGGGCTACCCTGGCAACCCCCTGCAGCCCAGAGCTCGGGGGCCTGCCCCCCGCTTCCCTTCAGTATGCCACTGGTGAGAAGCTAGCAGTGAGTGGCAGGGCCAGTAGGGTGTGGGGCGTGGGGTGGAGCATGGGTGGGGGCATGGGCAGAAGAGGTCCAGACCCTTTTAAATTGTGGGGCCCCTGGGCAATTATTCCCTCTGCCTCTTCCCTCTCCCACCAGCCTGTCAGCAGGCCTGAGTCTCCTCTTCTGCCATCACTGGCCAACAGCCATTCCAGCCCTATGGTGGTCTGCTTCTTCTAGTGACTCTCTGCTCTTTGGGCAGGTCACATTCAGTCCCACCACTTCCAGGGTAAGTGTTCTGCAAAACACGTTCCAAAAGGCTTTTGACTTTATACCAGGTCTTCAGCCCAGCTATGGGCTCAGTGCTCCTTGTATGCCTTCTGTTGGGGAAATTTAATGCCACTTTACCTGGTGGTCAGCAAAGGCTCCCATTATCTCCTTCACAATCTAGCCCAAATTTGGCTTCTCTGTCCAGCAATGATTACATAACTAGGGCTGGGTGATAATGTGGAAAATCTTTCATAACTTTATGTCACAATTTTTTTCCCCACATCCAACATTTTGCATTTTCATGCAATTCCTTGACAATTGTAATTTGACCAAGCCACTATGAACAATCATAATGTTTCTTTCTGTTGAAAACTATTTTTCTTAAAATATATTCCTACAAAAACACGGAGTTGATGCTAACTTGAACAGCTTGCAAATTAAAAATGAAATGTGCAAATAATCACATATTGATCTTTTCAAATGTTTTGGTGGCCGTTTCAAGCGCAACATGCAGTAACACAGTCTTTATGATACTGCAGTGTAATGCTAATGTAAATGACTGTGATCTGTGAATTTCAAGTGGAAATGGAGCTGATCTGGAAAGGGCAAGCCATTGTTTGAATTCACATACTTCAATACTTGCCAAATGTAGCAGGAAAAATTAGTGAAAAGGCAAATGGCATTTTGGTCCATCTGAGAAGTCCATATGCCTACTGATGTTATATAAAAATATATTTTGAAAATTTTACTAATGAATACCAGTGACCCCAGGCACTATAATTGTTCCTTTGTTTCTATTATGAATCTGACAAATAGTAGTGATCTGCATTTAGGCTATTTTGGATTTTTTACACCATGAAAGCTACTGTCAGCCATGGATCATGTTTTTAACATGACACTTCAAAATTATATTAATACTCTGCAATACTAAGTCAATCAATAATGATTATCAATATGTGCAATCTAAGACTAATGTCAAGAACTCTGCTATAGCTAACATTACAATATCAGCAAGAAAGTCATTTTAATTTCTTTTAAACCACAGAGCCAGCCAAGTCTCCATGATACATGGCTGTCCTGTAAAAAAATTAATTTTGAATTATAAATTTAATTTTGAGTGCAAGATATTCAGAGAATCACTCAGAACAGGAAAAGCAACAAGAGTCCTGTGGCATCTTATAGACTAACAGATTTTCTCAGAACAGGAAAAGTTCTCCAATGTACAGTCTAAATATATAATATTTAATGTTTCTTTGAAAAAGGCCCCAGTCTGATACCATGTTTGTTAACTATCTGAAATAAACTTATTATTAAGTCATATATAAAGACCAGCAAGATGGTATCTGTAATAGAAACATGAACTATTCCTCAATGATATGTTGATCTGCAATGGGAGCTGTGAATGCTGAGATCCTGTAGAATTTGACCTCTGTTGCTGTTGTAAATTTATTGTATTCTAGGAAGAGAAGATTTCTTCTAAATACACTTTTTTTCTGGCAAATTAAATTCAGCTGAATAACTTTCCTGGCACTAACACTTCTTGCATTACAGGTGGAATTTTCATGAACAGCAGAATGGCCAGATACCACACCTGTGCCCTGTGTAAATTGCTTTTGCACAGTGAATTTTGTATACAAGCCAAACTTGATGAAACTGAGTGTGGCAGCTTTCAACAGAGACTGATCCTTTGCCAAGTGATAGAGGTCATCACATGACCCATACTGTGGCTGGATCCAGGAAATATTGATTGGTCTCTTCCCAGTACTCCTGTGAGTGTCACATCTTCATTACAATGAAGACCTGCCACCGCTTTAGTATTCAGTGGGAGTTATAGACATTCAATACCTCTCTGCATCATGTTTTAAACACAAACTAAGCACTGTAGAACTTAGATGGTCTAATCCTGTTTTTAAATAACTGTGCTTTGGAACATTTTTCTATGGAAATATGAAGGGTGTTTATCAAGAGGGTTATTAATTATTATTATTATTATTAATAATAATAGTAATAATAATAACAACAACAATAATAATATCACCATCATCCTTTCAAGAAGTGTAACATAAAAGTCTTCAAGTTAGGTCTAGGTTTCAGCTCTGAAGTATAGAATGCATTTTGCTTTTGTTCTGTTATTAGCTTGTAGCAAAGCAAGCTATGCTGCATCTAGTGTCATAAAATTTAAATAATTAGTATAACAATTTCTTCCCAGATATGACAGCATTTTCTAGATCATTTGTTTGGCACTAAATGGTAAATAAGGAGTATTAATATATGTTCAGAGATTTCCCTAATACGATCAAGATTGTAAATTTTCAAAACCTGACAAAACAATGAATGCAAAATAACTTCATATTGATTTTAGCTTTTCATATTTGCTCTTTTTCAGGCTTCCTTAGTATAATGAAGACACTATGGGTGCATCTACACTTGTAAATTAAGTCGACTTAAGCTTGCTTAAGTCGACTTAATTTACTCTGCTTCTACACTACACTTTCCTTAAGTCGACTTAGGAAGTTAGCTTTAGGAAGTCGGCTTAAGCCTAAAGTTGAATTAAAAGGAGGTTTAATAAAGTCGACTTAATTTTTATTAAGTCGACTTTATTTTCCTTAAGTCGACTTAAGCAGCTTGCTTAAGTCGACTTAAGGAAAGTGTAGTGTAGATGCGCATTAAATTAAGTCAACTTAACCAAGCTTAAATCGACTTAATTTCTAAGTGTAGACGCACCCTATGTGCGTGTGTGTGCATGCACACAAGAAAGAACTGAAGAACATGATGGGTTGCTGGTAAATATGGTTTGTTTAAAAATCAAAAATATTTTTAAAAGGAGCAGACAGAACAGTCACATCATCTAGAGCAACACTTGACCCTTACTCAACTGGGAAGAGATCACATTATAACAGCCATTTACTGTTATTTTATAACAGCCATTTAAACTTCATTCCTCCCTTCTCCCTCTGTCATCTCATGATGTGGTTTTATTTCCTACTTAATTTTTTCCAATCTACCAGAGGTTTAAGTGCTATGCTTTTTTTCTAACAATGGGCTTTTTAGAAAGCCTCTCCTTAGAATACGTTTACTGAAATACTGTTTCCCTGTAGAGGACTTTTGTTCCTCATTATACATTTTATTGTTTAAACAAGAGATGAAACTAAATGAAATAATGGCAGCTTGGAATCTAGTGGGACTTTATCACCAGTTACAATGATAAAGAGAAAACTTCTTTCAACCAGAAATCTTCCAAAGTGTTTTACAGACCCTTGTATCTCGAGGAATGCTTTTGCTCACTACTCCGATGTAATCATCTGTGCAGTAAAAAGGCAAAATAATGTCACAAGTTTGGCCTGAAAGTGATGTGACTTGGTAACATCTAGCACTTATGCAGTGCTTTCCATTAATAAGTCTTAATATGCTTTATGAAGGAGGAAAGTATTTTAGCCCCATTTTTACAGATGGAATCACTGAGGCACAGGGAGCTAACTAAACTCCCTTAGATTTTTTCGGTTAGGGTTAGGGTTAGATACCAAGGTCAGATAGTAGGATAGTGTTAGAGCCAGGCACAGATTTTAAGGTCATAAAGGAACTTCCTGTTTATCTAGTCTGACCTTCTGGATTACATATTCTAGAGAAATATCCATTTTGTTTTAAAGACTTCAGATGATGGGGAATCCACTGTGTTCCTAGTTAAGTTGTTTCAATGGTTAATTAGCCTCACTATTACAAGTTAATGTTCTATTTCTGTTTGGAATTAGTATAGCTTCAGCTTCCATCTATTGGATCACATTATGTCTTTTTTCTGCTAGATTAGAGAGCAGTCTACTATTATCATAAATCTCTTTCCCATGTAAATACTTGCATACCATGATTGAGTCACTTCTTAATTTTCCCTTGGATCAACTAAATACAGTGAGATTTTTAAGCTTCTCATTACAAGACATGTTTTTCAGACCTCTAATTAGTTTTGTAGCTCTTTACAGGACCTGTTACAATTTTTCAGCAGTCTTTTTGAAGTATGGATACCAGAAATGGAAACAGTATTCCAGTAATGGCCACGCTAATTCTGTATACTGAGGTCACTCCACCTCCTACACATACTTGATATTCTGTTGTTTATACATTCAAGTGTCATGTGAATGCTTTTAGCATCACAAGGGAAGCTCATGTTCAGTTGGTTATTTGCCATTTCCCCTACATCTTTTAATGTTACTCTGTTCCAGAATACCATCTCCCATCTTGTAAGTGTCATATATAGCCTTTGATTCTACACATATAATCTTGCCTTTAGTTGTATTAAAATCAGATTATTCAAAGGAGCCCACTTAACAAGGAGTCCATGTCAGTATATATAAGTGATCCATAATCATCATCATCATTTACTACTGCACTAATTTTTATCATTGAAAATTTTACAAACAATTATTTGATATTTTATTCCAGATCATTGATAAAGATATTGAATAATATTGTGCCAAGAACAGATCCATGAGGGACTCTACTGAAAACACACACATAGGATGATGGTTCTCCATTTATGATTACTTTCTGAGATCTATTAATTAGCCAGTTTTAAATCCATTTGATATTGGCTACATTTATTTTATATAGTATAATTTAAAAAAAAAATCAGAATGTCACATGGGATTAAATCAAATACCTTAGAAAATTCAAAATTATATAGTCTCAACACAAATTACCTTTATCAACCAGATTTCTGATATCTTTTTGAAGGAATCATGTTTGTTTGACAAGACCTGTTCTCTATAAACCATGTTGACTGATGTCAATTAGTCTATCATCTTTAATTCTTTACTGATTTCATGCCATATCAGCCTTTAAATGATTTTAGTCTGGATCAGTATCAAGGTAACAAGCTTATAATTACTTGCATCATCCTGTTTACCCTTTTTTACATATTGGCACAGTATTCCACGGTTGATTTAAAAAATCAGTATTAGTTGTTCAAAGAGCTCCTTGGCCAATTCTTTTCATAATCCTGCATGCAAAGTATCTTGTCCTGCTGGTTTAAAAATATTTAACTTTAAAATTTGCTGTTTAACATCTTCCTTAGTTACTGATGGAATAGAAAATAGTTCCTCACTGTAAGATACAGATATATCTTCCTGTTGACTTCCAAATATTTACTGAATACTATTGCCTTTTCAGCATCTATAAATATTTACCATACATAGTTAGTAATGGACCTCTACCAGTCTTAAAACTTACTTTGTTCTTGATATATTTAAATAATTCTTTTTATAGTCCTTAATCCTATTGGCCATAGATTTTTCATTGATATCTTTAGATTCCCTTATCAACTGTCTGCATTTCTTGCACTTGCTAATTTCATGTAAGGGATAGGATAATGGGACAGCCTAGTTTGGCAATTGACTGATCTTTGGCTGCTGATGATAGATATGCCGATGGGATGGGTTCTGTGTTATTACAGAGAATTCTTTCTTGGGTGTCTGACTGATGTGTCTTGTCCAATGCTCAGGGTTTAACTGATCACCATTTTGGGGCTGGGAAGGAATTTTCCCCCGGGCAGATTGGCAATGGCTCTAGGGATTTTTCACCTTCCTCTGTAGCATAGGGCATGATTCAATCATGGTTTGATTACTTTAATAATTCAGTTATATGTTATAAGTTTATTACAGGAGTGGGAGAGTGAGATTCTGTGGCCGTTGTTGTGCAGGAGGTTAGACTAGATAATCGTATTGGTCCCTTCTGACCTTAGAGTTTGAATCTAACTGCCAATTTGTACTCATTGCCATCAACTTCCTCAATTTTTCATTTTATATATGTATATTTATTTTAATTGCCACCTTTTTCTTCTCTTAACCAAGCTTATTTTTAATTCAAAGAAGCTTTTGTAAATGATTGTGAAACAAAACCCAAGGTTCCTGAGTCTGAATCCAGTGTCCTATCCAGCGGACTTACTTATTCCCACATATTCTCATCTAGACAAAATGTAATAACCTGAGTTACAATTTGAATAAGACATTTGCTTCCCTTACTCTCATTAAAAAGGTGTGATAGAATATTCAGTGACCACATATGGTCAGGACCTTGTTTTTAAATATCCCTAGAAAGACAGCACCTCTATCAGTACAGTTGTCTCATCTTCTGAAGTTCCAGATAGGGCAAATGGGCAGCAATAGGATACATAGGACTTGAAACACCAATTATCTGATCAAGTATTTTAAATACTTGAGTAGGTATAGCCTTGTATTATTATTTTTGAAAAGTTGGTGTAGATACTGTATCCCTACAATCTGCACTCATAATCATACTCCTAGAGTTTTGTTACTAATGTTCAGTTGAGATCTATTTTTAATCTTATAAATAACGTAGAGGCAAGAGAACATTGGTCTGACATCTGGATAACTTCAGGTAGTATTCTCTTTTGGCCTGATGTTGAGCCATGTGATGATGGAGAATTTCTGCTCCAATACCAGCCATATTCTAGACAGCCGTGCAGGAGGCTTTGCAACTGTTTCTTAGTTAAAAATATGTATTAGCAAACTATACCATGAACCTTTACATTACAAATATTTGAAAAAATGCCTAGGAAAAAATCGATGTGGTCTTATTGATACTTATATGGCTTTCTTTTATTTTGGATAGCCTGAGGACAGGCATATGAAATTCTGCTATGGAAAAGTGACAAGAAGTGATCATGGTGTATGAGTTACTTTCACTTAATTCTTTTTTAAGGTAAAGAGCACAAAACAAAAAGCAAAAATACTTTTAGGAAATGATATACCATAATGATTTAAACTAGGGGTGTTTGTTTTTTACTTTCCAGACTTTTTTTTAAATAGTCATCTGGGAAGCATAACAAAGATGAAGTTTTGTTTTCTCAGTAAGATGCCTTTCTATTTTTTAGGCTATTAAGACACTGGTATAAAAGATTTGCCCAGTGGGATTCACAGCATCTGCTCTTTGTTGCTGTGGTACAAAAATAAAACAAAAAACAATCAAGCTGGTAGTTGAAGCATGTCTATTTCTTATAGGTTTGGAGCATCAGTCATTATTTGAGATGCAGGTATACAGGGTCAGATACTCATTTGATGTAAATCAGTACATCTCCATTGACTTGCACCAGCAGAAGAGCTGACTCATAGATATGAGAATCTAGCTGTGTGTGTATCTAATAGATATATATGTGCATAGATTATTACACACAAAATGTGAAACAAGCGCTTGAGATAACATCATTCAGACAAAAAATACATACTTCCAAACTTCATCTCTTTGAGTTCAGATACCTACCTGTGGAAGCTTTAGGCCTCTGTCTCTTCAGGGTGAGTTTTTGTGGCAACACTTTATAGTAAAAGAGAAGAAATAAAGATTAGAAAGAACACTTGCTAAAGAAATAAGACTTGAATGAAAAGTCTAGCTGCCAGTTATATTTGTTCATGGCATATTTATTTAAGTAAACCCAGCAGGCATATTAGAATAGTTCTGAAAGAAAGTTGATAGGAAACCTAAAGTTGAATTAAAAGGAGGTTTAATAAAGTCGACTTTATTTTCATTAAGTCGACTTTATTCTCCTTAAGTCGACTTAAGCAGCTTGCTTAAGTCGACTTAAGGAAAGTGTAGTGTGGACGCAGATTAAATTAAGTCGACTTAAGCAAGCTTAAGTCGACTTAGTTTCTAAGTGTAGACGCACTCGTAGATAGTTAAGTATTTACATGCTGGAGTCTTCAGGCATTTTTCTATACTATTAGACAGTATCAAGAAGAGTTAGTAAGATTCCTTATAGTATTTTAATTTTTGGTGAGAGTTAGATTTCTCAAGAAAGAATAAGTTGTTGAGACTTCAAAAACTGAGGGGAGGGAGCAAAAAAAAATCATCAAAAAAATTTATTCTCTTATTAATGTCTGAACTAAACTGATACATTGAGTCCAACAATTTCTATTTAATTGTGACTCATTGCAAAAGATAGTTTGTCAACACTTCAATTGGATTATTCTTTTTGAAGTGGATCTAAAGTAAATAAATATGCAGCACTTTTATCATTTCCTTTTTAAGTCACACAGATTTGAAAGCTTTGAAAGAATGTTTGCTTTGATTTTTCTTTCACCCATGATTTTGGCCCTTAAACTTCTAACTCTGAGTAATCAATCAGCTGTTGTCCTTTAAAGGTTACAGATTTAAAAACTATTACAAACCCATTACAGATTTAAACGTGTGTAAAACTCAGTCATCCATTCTTTGCCATACAGTTTCATTATAGTACATCAACAACATTAAAACACTGAGAACATTCACAGCAGGCTACCAGAAGGAAGAAAAGGCCCCTCAATCTTGGTGTAGCTCAGCTGATGCCACTGCAGTTAAAACAGAGTTTAATTTCACCCTTTATGCCTGGCCTGTCCAGCAGAGTCACAAAGTAAGTCAGCAAAACAAACAAGGGCTATGTCTACACTTGCACTTTTAAGTCGACTTAGTGTGTTTACACTTAAAATTAAAGTCGACTTAAAGGGGAACTTACAAAGTCGACCTAGAGCGTCCACACTGCTTGTATTCCTTATGTCCTTAATGGCTCATCAGTTCACTCCCTGGGACCATTGTAGCTGGAAAATTCCTAAACATTAAGGACACAATGGTTTGACACATCCCGCCTCCCTCAGCCATTTCAATAAAATAACATAAGTTAAAGTATAGATAGAACACCATATTCCTAACTTCTAATTGAAATAGAATTCCTAGACATAAACTATATAATCATTCCCAGCAAATTGCTACCTTTCTATTGATACCAAACATGACATAGCTCCTATGGGTTATAGCATTTATGAGATATCCATTGAAAATAATATCATAAATGCTTCCCTAAATCCAGACAGCATCACATAGGGCTCTGCCCTGCCCTTTGGGGGGCATGCCAGGCTCCCCCGTGTCCCCCCCGGCAGGGAGGGCATTGGTATAGTCCTGGGGTAGCCCTAAGTCAACTTAGGTCTACCCCAGGGCTACACTGGCTTAATTCGACTTAAAAAAGTCGAATTAAGCCTTAGGTCAAGTAGAAAGGTGGTTTAATAAAGTCGACTTAATTTTCATTAAGTTGACTTTATTTTCCTTAAGTCAACTTAAGCAAGCTGCTTAAGTCGACTTAAGCAAAGTGTAGTGTAGATGCAGGGCAAATTAAGTCGACTTATGCAAAGCTTAAGTTGACTTAATTTACCAGTGTAGATGCAGCCAAGGAGTCCTGTGGCACTTTTAAACAAATTGATTTATTGCATGAGCTTTCATGGGAGAAAATCCCACCTCGTCAGATGCTTGATTCCCTATCTTCAAGTGTCTGACAAAATGAGATTTTCTCCCTCAAAAGCTCATGTGATAAATAAATTTGTTAGTCTTTAAAAGTGCCACAGGACTCCTTGTTTGTTTTGCTGAACAAGACTAACTTGCCCACCCCTTTGGAACTTATCAAAGTAAGTCAGTTTACACATGACTCCGCATAATATGAACCCTGTGGGGTTTGGCAGGGGAGCAGAAGCAGTGCTGCAGAGACATGTGAACACCCTTTGGAAGCATGAAGAGAGGAAATAGTCTATTATTGTTACTTATTTGTATTACAATAGGGCTTAGAGGCCCAAAGCGACATCAGAGCCTCCTTGTGCTACACTGTGCAAACACATAGTGAGAGAAAGTCCCTGCTGTGAACACCTGTTAGTGGACCATGATGTGTCCCGTACAGATCTAGAGAGAGAGAAAGAGTGTGTGCATGTGTGTGTGAGGGGGGATGATAGCTTTCCATCTTCAATATTTTAATTTACTTTTACTGCTGTAGCAGAGTGATTTCCCCACTTCAGTAAAGAAGGGTTGAAAGCCCTGGGAAAGGAGCAGCCAATGGGAGCAGGTGGTTGCAGAGATAATCAGGGCCCAGGAACCCTGTATAAAAGAAGGATGCATCCACAGCTCTGGACAATCTTCCCCTGGCACTCTGGGTGAAAGGATGTGCTGTCTGGCTGGCTGCAGGAGGCAGGACCAAGGACAGTTCCAAATGGACTGCTGAGGATCTGAGGAATCTAGAGCTTATAGCCCTGATATAAGGGTGAGTGGTACCAGAGGGTGAGGAAGGGGAGTGGCATGGGTGTGGCCCAGGGGACCTGAAGGATTGTGTTGGAGGTCAAGGCAACACCAAGGCCTAGAGGTCAGGGCCTAGAGAAGTGGGCGGGCCTGAGTCCCTCCCAACCTCTCCCTAGACCACCAGTGAGTGGCACCAGGACTAGTGGCAGTCATGGACCCTGAGTAGATTTCCGAGACTAGATCCCACCCCAGAAGCGGGGAGCTTAACAGAGGGACTTGGCCAGAGGGCTGAGGCACCAGACAGATACTGAGAGAGATGGAGTATGGGTCACAAGACAGGTGTGCACTTGAGCTATTCCCCAGAACCATCACCAGGAGGTGCCTGTCAGGTGAGCCCCATGCTAGCAAATGCCTACAACTGCCCTAGTATCTAGGTGCAAAATTAGCTATAAGCTTTGTTATAGCTGTGTTAATTATCTCAGGCTTTCCAAGTTCCTTACTGATACTGGTGAACCAGAGGGTCCTAAACTGGTTATTATGTTCTTTCCATCACTTTATTCAGTAATCCTTCTAATATTTTACAATGATTTCCTGAGAAATGAGCAGTTGGTTTTCATTCAAGTAAAATTCACAGCACTTGCTTTTTGATAAGGCTGGTTTTGGGGCAAGTTGTTTACTTACAAGAAAGGTAATTCGCATGCCAAATTTCAGTTCAGAGAAGTAGGTTTTGACAGTTATAAACTTTTGAAAGTAGGGATCAGTCAGATGTCACTTCCGGCATTACTCCAAGAACTCTATAATGATTTCAGTGTTTAGAATTGTTCTCTCCACTGACACACACATATATAAAAAAGCTAATGATCTGTACTTCTGTAAAAATTAAAGACAGCTTTACTATTTGCATGAATATAGTATTCAACAGATGTGTAAGTTTGGACATTTGCTTGTTTATGTGCGTTCTTTAGGGACAAATCTACAGCTCCTTCCTTACTGGAGTGGTCCTGAGAAAGCTGATTTCAACTGGATATTACCCTGATTATTAGAACTGGACTATAATGCCTAAATCCTGGTTAAGATGAGTCTTAAAGTCTAACAGTCTCACAGTTACGTGCTAAAAGATTTTTTTATATAATGCAGGATAACGCATGAGGATGGGAATAGCATTTTTTTAAAAAAGTATCTATGTGTCCAGTATGTATTCCAAAACACCCCTCCCTCTCTCTCCCCCGAGGTACAGCAATAATATTATCGACGTTTTACACAAGAGGAATTTAGGCATAAAAAAGTTAAGTGACATGCTTAAGGTCACAGGGGAAATCTATAGCTAAGCAGGAAATTGAATTGCTGTATCCACTTCTGGGTTGGTATTCAAACCACTAGCCCATTCTTCCCTTGCAGCACTTTTGACGATTAATACTGTAGTTATTTCTATTCTATTAATGTATAATGTTTCTTTACCTTTGCTTTTGTAGCAAGTGCCTGTATTCAACTGAAATGGATCATCTAGATATCTTTTTTTATTAAGCTAATTCAACCATTGCATGACTTAAAAAGATATAATTAATCATTATGTTCCCATTCTTGGCTCTTATTGAAAACACAGATAATTAAGTTTACAAATCAACACAGCACAGTTTGATCTAGATAAATGACCTTAGAAAAGGGTTTGTATTGATAAAAATCTCTGAACCAATATAATGTTGGCTTCATTAGCTTGTGATAAAATCTAGCCGGTAATCTTCAGCTGTAGACTGCTTGTAAATGCTTTCGTGCATTGTAAGCCAACTTGCTGAAACTAGCTCAGCAAAATCTAAGTTTAGAGAAAGTCATCAGTTCCTTTCTGTTGGTTTCAAAGTGGGTAACGTATACCTTGTTTGGACTGGATCCAAAGTGGATCCAACTAACCAAAGCTAACCAAAACTTATTAGATACAGGTACTGCTCTTATTTCCCCAAAGGAAAAGGATGGTGAGTGTCTTAAAATGTTTCTTTCACATGACCTGTAGCTCAATAGGCACAGTACTGAAATTTGTACAGTATATGGACTAAATCACAAAACAAAGCCCAGGGGAAATTTGGCTCTAATGCTACATGTGATTGATTGACCATGCCCTTCCTCCCCCTCCTGTCCATTTAAATGGGAAGAGCAAGGAAGAGAAGGTTAGTGCACTGCAGCCCAGCAGCCAGATAAACCAAGTGACTGATGCAGAAGCTGAGATTAGAGGATGGGACTGGATCTTGTTACTCACATATAGTAATACAAAGTGCATCTGGGACCTTGGGTCTTCTCCTATATGCTGTCTCTCAGAGTACTGGCTACAGAACACAACCTGAGATGTTGCATCATAATCCAGGCAGAGACCTTCTTATAGAAGAGTGTTTTTCTACCCAATTATGAGAAATGTACCATTTGGCAAGATCATTTGGGATGAATTCATTAACTCAATGTCACACATGACATATCTGGTCACTTAGCAGTCTAACTTACAAATTCATTATCAGCAGAAGGGATCCAAATGCATCTCCCACTTGGGCCATCTATCTAAAGCCTTTGAAATAGTCTACTAGCAAAGATAGGCACTGAAACAGCCTCCAAACAAGCTTCTGCATTTTCAGTTCATGCATATGTGCTAGCAATTAACTACAAACCAGCAAGTTGACTTTTGGACTGTCTCACAGAAACAGACTGGTTACCTGTTTGCTACCTGAATGTTTACTTTGCTGAAAGCTGGTGGTGCTATTGCTATGCATGGAAAAACAATTCCCATCAGGTTTTTTATTGCCTTGGAATCTATTGCAAGTAAAACAAACAAGGAGTCCTGTGGAACTTTCAAAGACTAACACATTTATTTATTGCATGAACTCTTGTGGGTGTAAACCCACTTCATCAGATTCATGAAATGAAAACTGTAGTATGTTAGGTGTATATATACATGCAGAGAAGGCTGACTCACAAGGGAGTATTTTAGTTTGTTTTAGCAAATCTAACAAGTTGTTTTGAGTCAACCGATCTCCATGTGGCCTTTAAAGAACAATAGATGAGAAGGTGTTAATGTTAAAAGAAGGCAAATTACCTGTTATAATGAGTTAGCCATTCAAGGTTTCTATTCAGATCCAAGATGATGATAACAAATTTGTACATGACTTTGAGCTCTGCAGTTTCATATTGAAGTCTGGTTTCCAAGTTTTTTCTGCTGAAGTACTTTAACTTTCATGTCTGTTAAAGAATGTCCAGGGAGATTGAAATGTTCCCCTACTGGTTTTTGAATGTTATCATTATTGATGTCTGATTAGTTTTGTGCAGAGACAGTCCAGACAGGCCAAATTGCATCTGATGAAGTGGGAATATACCCACGAAAGTTCGTGCGATGAATACATTTGTTAGTCTTCAAAAATACCACAGGACTCCTTGTTTGTTTTGCTGAAATAGACTAGCACGGCTACCTCTCTGGAACTTATGGCAAGTAATACTCTAGAATGTGGCTCTCTTATTGGTACCACAAAAGCAATGTTGTCAGGTATGTTGTGATGCTGCCAAACTATTTAGGGTACTAAGCTACTGAGATGCCTCATCCTCTCACTAAATTGGTGGGATTTTGGAGGATCTCACCACCTTGTGGGAGAAGCGTAGGTGAGCAGCAGTTAATGTAATGAGTGCATTAGCGACTCAGTGCTTTGAAGGGCTGTGCACCTCATGACTCTGTTGGGAGTTGAGAATGCTCACTCAGCACCTTGCAGGCACAAGCCATAAAGGTCAGAGTGTTGAACTGGGATTCATTATCTCCAACTGGGGGTTGCAGGTGCTCAGCCCTTCTTAGGAGCTGGTCCGAAGTAAAACTGCTTTTGAAATCACCATTTGAGAGGTACCAACTGCTCCTGAATGTCTCAGGAATGAGGCCTTCTCTTGTTTCGTAGGTTCAATTATCTGTTGCTTTATGTCTCCCGACAATTAACTAAGTCTCTCACATACAAATGAACAATTTCCATAATTTTCTCAGGGATTCCAATCCCCAAACATACACACACATCTATAGCTGCAGGCAAGACTAATTCTTTAGTCATTGTTGGAGCATTTCCTGTAATTGGCAATACAATATTTCAAGAGGATAAGACGCTCACAGGATCTGTTCCAGGAAAATAAGCCAATATAATAATGTTTTCCTTGGTTAGCTCAGTTTATAAATTTATGTTTTTTCCCAAATATTCTACAGTGTATATAAAGTTTGTGGGCCAGATCCAAACACCAGTTAAAAGAATTCTACTGACTTCAGTGGGGTTTGGATAGAGCATTATATGCCTTCTGCACAGTCACTATGTTTGTCTCATTTCCCTCCTTTTCCTTAGTTTGTAAAATTCATTAGCATTCATTCTCTACCTTTCTGTCTGTTGTGTCACATCCCAGCTCAACAAAGTACGGGCTTAAGTCCATTCCTTATTCAGCACAGCAGGTAAGCCCTTTGGATGTAATATTCAAAGACTTATAAAGGATCTGGACAACTAACTCCTATTAAAATCTTATTATTAAAATAAATGAGAACTGAGCATCCAGAGACAGCTTTGAAAATACAGCTCTGGAAACTTACCTTTAAATGTGTAAGTGCTTTCCTGAATGGTAACAGCAGAATTCTTCAACAAAAAATATGATGGGGTTTCTCTGAAAGTGTGAAAAGCTGGTTGTATCACAAATGAAAGGGAAACTGAATTATTTATTCCCCGCTCCCCCCCCAGGAAAATGTATTCCCCGCACCCCTTCTTAGAATTAAACAAGAAAGATAGGGTCAACAAATGACTGATGCTATAGTTTAGTTTCTTAAAAAATAGTTTAATTTTAGAATTTGGGGAGATTCCAAGGGTCTGAATACTTTATAGAGGATTGTTTTCTGTACTGCTATTGCTTGAAGGAATGGCATAGGCTGCATGATGCAGTGTATGAGGAAGAGGACCTCCACGCTTGGAAGCATATGGCACACTAGTTGCATGATCTTCCAAAAAGAGGAAAAATATCCAGGAGAGACAGAGAATAAGGACAGCCTGCAAACCATCCCCACGAAGTTTCTGGTAGTCAGAGATCAGGAGAAGCCCACTTACCCTCTGCACGAAATGGATGGAAAGATGGTGAAGACACAGGCATGCTTCAGGTTGACTAACAGGAAATGAAGGTGACCAGGAGTCCTGTTCTTCCTACCTAGTTTGCCTGAGAGCTATATCCATGTGACCCTTTAGTATGCCAGTGCGAAGGGAACCCATCTGTGCTTCCATTTCCCCCTACCCAGTCCTTCCCATATGTTTCAATGGGGAGAGGGGGGTAAGTCTTGATTTCTGGATAGATTTCAAAGGGGTAGCCATATTAGTCTATTTCAGCAAAACAAACAAGAACTCCTGTGGCACTTCTAAAGAGTAACAAATTTATTGCATAATTATTACAGAATGCCCAAGTAGATTGAAATGTTCCCCTACTGGTTTTTGAATGTTACCATTCTTGATGTCTGATTTGTGTCCATTTGTGACCTAACATACTACTATTTTCATTCCATGCATTTGAAGAAGTGAGATTATGCCCACGAAAGCTTATGCAATAACTAAATTTGTTAGTCTTTAAGACTGCAACAGGACTCCTTGTTTGTTTTACTTCAGATAGAGTATGAATTATTAATGGGACCCCTACTTAGGCTAATGAGCCAAATTTCATACCTGTTATTAAGTACCAGCTCTGAAAGCATGGGCAGAGTTTGGGGCAGGCATGAAAGGGAAAATACCACCGCATTTCCTCCAAGACTAAAAATTAGCTTGCATGCTAATATAAAGAATTAGCAGGACTGTGTGTAATAGTGTCACAATGTGATAATGGTCCACAACACACTTGACACAGAGCTGACAACAAACAGGTTTGGTTTTGTTAAACAGTTAAATTGTGTATTGCCCCAAAGGTTAAATATTGTAAATAGTCAAAGATGTGCCTGAATGAGACAAGGGTCTTTTCACTTAAATTGCTACTTCAGCCGTGATTTGGCCAATACATTCAGAAGCTGGATGGATTTTTCTGCAAATATTACTCCCCCCATCCAGTTATAAAATGAATTGGCATTTGAATTGGCTTGTTGGCATTATTATCCAGGTTCTCTTTGGCTATGTCTACACTTGCTAAAATTAGTTTGAATTAGATAGCTCGAACTAACTAATTCGAACTAATTTTAGTTAGTTCGAATTAGCTTAATTCGAACTAGGAAAACTTAGTTCAAACTAAGCAAGTGCCATTCATGGCACTTGCTTAGTTCAAATTAGCGATCCCCATTCATTTCAATGGCCCGTTAGTTTGAACTATGAAATTAGTTCGAATTAACATGGCCCTTTAGTTTGAATACCCTATTCAAACTTATTAGTTCGAATGAAGGAAGCCCTTAATTCGAACTAACTAAAGCCTAGTGTAGCCATGGCTTTAGTTAGTTCGAATTAAGCCTCCTTAATTCAGCAGCAGCCCCCCCACACACACTGTTCCGGGCATGCAGGCAGGAGGTGGGTGCAGCTGCCTGCCTCCTGACCGGTCCCCTCTTCCTGCTGGGATTCCAGCTGCTCCTGATGCAAAGTTGGCTGGGCGGGCTGGGGCAATGCCTCGTGCTGATGCATGCTGAAGCAGTTTCTTTGGAGGACATGTGACAAGCAGTAAGTTCTCTGTGATAGTGTCTCTAAGTAAGCTACATTTCTGAAGCAGAATTGCTCCCTAAGAACAAGTCATTGGTGGCTGGGCTGAACTTCCTGAAAGAGAAGTTTGCCCACATGCTGTTTATGATCATCTCTCTTCCAGGACTGGTGTATATATGTAAATATATCAAGTTACGTATGCTTTGCTTCAAAGTTAAAGCCTTAAAAGTAAAATTTCTTGGATTTGGATGAAAGCCTAAATATAAACCAAATGTTCAATGTCTTTTCTACTTCTCTTAACATCAGGCTGTAAATGCCTGACCCTTATTGTAACATCTAAGCTTACATATTCTGTTCTCATTCAAAGTCAGAATATTTTTCCCCCAAAAAAAGTTTTCTTCTAGGAGAAACGTATAGATATAGTGTTGTTTGTTAAGAATTATATTGAAAATTTTACCAAGTGAAAATAGATTTGTCTTTTAATGATGTTAGCATTAATTACAATATTTGAGCAAAATGGCGTTGTTCCCAGTTATATTTTTCAGCAATATGTATTCTTACCATAGCTAAATTATGCTAATAAAAAGTAAGGTTGATCAAATAAAAACTACTAGAAATGTGAGGGTTAGAAAGGCCAAACTTATTTTACAGGCATACAGAAATTAATGGAATCACTAAATTGCACATACAGATACATTTCTTTTTATGAATGTTATTATTTTGACTGTTACATTTCATAGCCCCATTCTTCAGCTTTTGATTAGGAAAACATACACTATTTATTTAAATTTATTCACTGAGCTCATTTCAGGCTTTAGGCATTTTACAGAATTTTTATTAAATAACATTAATATTAAAATGGGTTTCTCAATTAGACCTATTCCCTTAGAACACACACGCTGACACACAGCCCTCTTATAAGACTTTGACGTGAAGTAAAGATTGTATCAGCTCAATAATCTTTCTTCCAAGTGCAAGTAATCTATTCTTCATACCTCAGGGTGTATAAATCACAATAAAATTGGAGCTAGTAGAATAATATTCCTGAATAGTTTATCTGATGTGTTTTCCAATCAATTGTCAAATACATTATTTATAAGTGAATTTCAAAGTCTTATGCATGAGCATTTTGAACACTGAAATTTACATTTGCTTCTGTGTCCTATTTGTAACAGGAGTATTTGTACACACAACCAATCAGGCTGACATGAAGCAATGCCATTAGACTTACCAACCCAATCACATAATTAGCCAGCACGGGTTGATTAATATCAAGAATGGAATGTTCTGGGAATGAGTCATAATTTATTAAATTAAATAGATAAATATATAAAACCATGCACTGTCAATATCAAATCTGATGAAACTGCAATCTGTTGATATTCCACTTAGGTGGCAGAGAGATTTGTTAGATAAATTATTCTCTCTGCAATAGTTTTCAGCACGGCAATAGGAGTATAATTCAGTAGGCATAGGTAGAGCATACATACATTTGTAAAGGACATCTGCTAACACATCATAATAGCATGTTTAAGTTGTTTACTCCTGGAGTTCATTTATAATAGTTAACAGGCTGGGGCTATTTGTAGTGCTATGCTGCTTTATGTTCAGTCACAGAGAAGACCCATTCTACAGCAGTGTGATCTATCTGATCACTTAGCTGATCTGGATGTCAAACAATAGCTGATGTAAACCGGCATGGGTTTGGAAGTAGAAGAACTAGCATTTAGTTCAGATTTTGTCTCCTCCCTATCTCAGTCAGTTTTACTGTAAATCTAGAACTGAGGAAATCCAGGAAATCCAGCACCCAGGAGCTGTTTGTACTGCGGATGTGTCTAAAGTGAGACATTGAATATGAATATTCTTGCAGCTGGAGAAACTTTGGATCCAGGTCTCAATTGTGTGACTCAGGCTAGGTGACAGAACTATTTTTCTTCAAAATGTTTTGCAAAATCATGTCAATTTTACCAACATTTCATTTTGTAGAAAAACTGAAAAAGAATTCTGACAATGGTAAAATGTCCCACTTCAATATTTTCAGAATGAAACATTTCAATTTTTCATTTTGAAACAAATTTTTGTTTTAAAGTTTTTTTTTATTTTGTAGAATATCATAATCTACAATAAAGTCAAAACTGAAACAAAATTAATTGATCTGTGTGAAGTTTTGGGGACAATTTTAATTCATGGAAAATTTGGAAATTTTTAAGTTTAGTTCCAAATCAAAATGAAAATAAATTTCAAAGCCTTGAAATTGTTTGTGAGATGGAATTTCCATCATCCACACAGCTCTAGAGGCTACCTTTAATTTGTAGAATTCTAAACCAAAATATAAATACTTTGAATTTCAAGACAGCCATACTTTGGTAGTTAATGATTAGCTTGTCTGTCTCACAGTAAAAATATCAACCCATTTTGCTGGTGATAGAGAGATACTCTAGATTTAGTTTTGATCAAGATTAGATATCTCTAGGGAACCATTTTTGAACTGTGCCTAAATGAAATAGGAGCCTAAATTCAATTTTCAATAGTGATTTAAGGGTTTAAGAACCTAAATCCCATTGACTTCACCTAGTTCAAATGAATTGGTGCATTTAATAATACTTAGAACTTTATATGACAAGTCCCAGACTTAACCCTCTTAGCTAAGTTGACTGAAATTAACAAGTGTAGACATAGCCATAGAGAGTGTAAGTCAGGGCAGAATTTAGCCTAAGATTCTCAGATATGCATTATAAACATATTAAGTAATTAATTCTCCTTATGCCTATGAAATAAAGAAGTAAAAATGGATAAAATGAAGAATACAGAAGTTGTGACTTACTCAAGCTCACACATTACATTTGGTGCAGAGCTAGTATTAGAACTCAAGAGTTCTTGGCGCCTAATTCTGGGGTCAAGCTATTTGACTGAGCTGCTGCTCCATCAAAATATTTTTAGTGGATTTATTATATCACACTGTCTTTCATTAGTGGATAATACTATCATTAATCCAGGCATCTCAGAGCTTTCCAAACTTCAGTGAGATATTATGTCTTTTTTATAAATGGGCTAACCTGAAATAGAGAGAGGCTGAGACTTGGCTAAGGTCTATCAAATCAGTGGCAGAACTGGGTCATAGTACTTTTCTGTCCTTGTTCCCAACAAACTTGTCTAACCCCTAAATAATACTCAAGTTTTATTCCAGATATCTCTCTTCCTTGACAAACAGTGGAGCATTTTGTTTTACATGATATCCCATGGGGCTCTCTTGGCTATGGTCTTTTTAATTACTTATGTGTTTCCACTGGATTCTCTGATTAGGTGGTAATGCTGGGTATTATGTTCCATGGCATACAGACAGAGAAATTAGGTAAAAAATAAATACCCTTGTGGGAAGACTGCAACAAAATATTATTTGTAGGCTTGGAAAGATTACATTTTTAATCTATAAATATGAATCAGTAAATGTCTATTTCATTGTACACACAGACAAAAATAACGAAAGTCCTGTGGCGCCTTAAGGACTAAAATTTCTCCTGGCATAAGCTTTCGTGGGCTGCAACTCACTTTGTCAGATACAACAAAAATATTTCCATCCATGATCATTGACATTTACAGTTTGGCAAAGTAAGAAGAATTCTGCTTGAGAATTTATTTGATTTGAGGAGATTACTTTGTCTCTTTTGACATTGTGATGTTACGATTTGTGTTTTAATAGCTATCAAGCTTTAACTTTTTGAATCTCAGCAATTGCTGACATTGAATGGTTATTGTCTGATTCCCTCCCCCGCTCTTTGCTTGACACTATCCATGCAATTTTCTGCAATTGTAAAATTTGAAATGGATTAAAAATAAAAAAAAATGCTTAAAATGCTTAAAAATAAACATCAAGGTTATCTATCAGGATTCTAAAAAAATAAAAACCAAATTCTGAGAAGTCTATTTATTTGGTAGAGTTCAGGGATCATAAGAACCCCAAACCAGAGAGAGACAAATTAGGCTGCTCCCTAAAACACAAGGGGACTACTCACTTCACCTTACTATAGACTATTTGTCCGCTCACAGGCTTTGCTGCAGAGCCCTTTACCTGCAAGCACGATCAGAGACCACCTTCCTCTGTCTACTCTTAAAGTGATATCCTGCAGTAACACAGTCTTCACCACCCTGGGTTTTCATTACTATACCTTTAGTGGAATATATGTCTGTTTCTGAGACCCTGGAATTGCAACCGCTGTCCTATGAAACCATCTGACTGAAATTTGGTCTTGGATAGCCTTTTAATGGGCTATGCTTAAATTCAACTTAGAGTGGACAACTACTGACAATTGCCTATATTTTGGCTTAAATCTTTAATAGTTAAGCTTCTCAGAAATCCCAGGGTCATCATGGATTCCAGGTTTAACATTGAAAAGCATAGGGGAAAAAATTCCTGAGTCCTTTCTTTCTGTCATGCACACAGAGTAGCATTTCCATCCTCTTATCCATGCCTTTATCATAAGCAGAGCAGATTACTGTAATGTTTTTGGTGCTAGTTAGACTCTATGAGCTCAGACTTATAACAGGGGAAGGGAGGGTGCGTCTATCTGTCTTCTCACAGTGTCAGAGAGGCTCAATTGTTGGTCCACCTGATTTAGATTGTTGGGAAGTGGAGGGAGGTTGAAGGTTGCATTGGAATCATCTACATTAATTAGTTGACTTGAAAAGTATGGCTTTAAAGATGAGGCTGAGTGAAGCTGTGTAGCTTCAGTTACAAAGTTCTGATGAAATTCTAGCCCAGGTGGTCCTTTTATAGATTAGGCGAAGGGGTGCCCAAGGGCTTTATTAACTTGAACATAGGTTTTGGATTCTTCTTCCTGTGAAACAGCCCATACTTTGGTTGCTACTACAGTAATTTTCAGCCATGTAAAACTATTTCTCTCTCTTCAAGCCTGTGGGCCACATTTTGCTGATAGAAGGATGCTCATGGGCCACTCCACTTTATTTCAGGGGGAACCATCTCTTTTATCTCAGAGAGGACAATTAGCCTCTTGATACATAAATTACTGTCTGTAAGAGTCTGCTTTACTGGTATTATTTTAAGGTGCCAGAAGATGCTTCTGTGCTAAGGGCGAGTCTACGCTTAAAATTTACAGCTGTGCTTCTGTATTTGTGTAGTGCTTGTGGCATGCTAATGGGAGCGAGCTCTCGTGCCAACATAATAAAACCACCTAAATGAGCAGAAGTAGCTATGTTGGCAGGAGAGCGTCTCCCACCAACGGCGCTGTCCACGCAAGTGCTTATGTCGGCAAAACTGATGTCACTCAGGGGTGGTTTTTTCACAACCCTGAATGACAAAAATTTTGCCAGCATAAGTATGTATATAGACACGGCCTAAGTTCTTAACAAGGCAGGACACAGTTTCTAAGCCACAGCAAGAAACAGCTGTAGAAAAATTGCCTTAGTTAAAGTCAGGTCCCCTTGACTCAGAGATAAAGACACCCCTCCCACCCAGATACTTTCTATTAAGGAAAAAGCTTTGACTATATAAAAGGATAGATATCACTGCCTTTCAAAATCCTCTGATCCAAAGAGATCTTCTAAGGTTTCTTTAAGCTCTAAGATAACTAATATTATAGGACAGCTGCTTTTTTGCTATGTGAATCATAATAAAGTAGACTCCATGCAACTTACTCTCCAACTTGAATATCTTTGAAACAGGCTCTTTCATTCATGTGTTTTCATCTAGAAGCCTACTGCCCAGGGTGATCTTTGTGCAGGGCTGGGGGAGAATGAGGCCACATTTTTGGTACTGGTGTTTATGGAGAGTGATAGTCATATGCTAGAAACATATTTAATACCACTGAGTGCCTTGTTTAAATGGGGGAGATCACAGTGTGGTAAAAGACTGGGTTGGGCAAGTAAAGCTGACTGAAGTGGGAGTGAGAGACTGAGAGAGATGACAGGCACAATAGGGATGTGTTCTCCTATTGGATAAACTGTTGAATAACTGGGATGTCTTCTCCTGAGAGAACTCAGGGCAAATTAAAGTTGGTATCACCGCAGCACAAAGAGCCCTGATTAGTAAATTAAGGAGAAGTTACTGTAAGCAAGTATCTGGTTCAGTGTTATTGTCATAATCTGTTTAGCTTCCCAAGTGAGTGGTTCTGTGCCTAGTCCTCCTTTCCATTCAAGGTGCACCATTCACATTTCCTATTTCTCCTCTTTCCATGTATATAGTCCATGGGCCAGATTTCAGTAGATGGAGCCTGGAGTAAGTGGGTGCAACTCCTGTATTAGTGTGTGGGGATAAATTCAGCAATGACATAGACATTGACCATAAAACGGGTGTAAATGTGCACTGATCTGGCACTGATGAATGTGACAAGTGAGTAACTTACATGCTGGGGAGCAGGAAAGATGAATATGTGTGGTCTACTGGTCATTACTTAATTTGGACAAAAGGAAATTAATTTTTTGAGTCATGTCTTCTCATGACTCTTCTTTGAGTCATGTTCACTCTTTGACACCAATTTCTTTTCTATTACCAGACTTCTGCTGCAGGGCCGGATTATTGCAGGTGCTTTAGGGGCTTAAGCCCCAGGCCCTGACCAAAAAGGGGGCCCTGGATTACAGGTCCTAACCCCCCTGAGACAATCGAGCCCCTCTCAATGCTGGTAGGGCAGCGCTGGAGTTGGGGCTGGGGCCCTGGGGACGGAGGTCGGACTCTGAGTGCCCTCCCTGCCCCTGGGATGGCTGGCCCACCCATGGGAGCGGAGCGGGGCAGGCCAACCCCCGTTTGCTCCACCCAGGGGACAGGGATGGCTGGTTCACGGTGCGGCCTCTGCCACTCCAGTGTGGCCTGTGGCCCTGGGGGGGCTGCATCAGAAGCTCCTGCACCGTGTGCCAACTGGCCCTTCTGCCCCCTGGGCAGACTCGCCAGAGAGGGGCGAAGCTGGAGCACCTTCTGGCCCCAGGGCCGCCACAGCAACGGGCCTGTGCTGTGTGTTGGGGGGGGCAGGGAGAGGGGCCCCTATGGTGGGGGATGTCCAGGTGGTGAGAGCACTGCGGTGGGAGGCCCAGGTGTTGAGAGCCCCACAGTAGGGGGAAGCCTGGGGCCCCCAGGCCAGTTAATACTGTCCTGTTCTGCTGCTGTGATATTCAAGCCTGGTATTTCTTTTGAATGATTTTCTTTTTCATCCGCAGACACATTTAAACACATCGTCATCACTTGTTAAGCATCTTACGCATTCATGCCTATTTAGCTATTAGACAACAGAGTCCTGTGGCACTTTTAAAGACTAACAGATTTATTTA